>JBAIZL010000006.1:125548230-125863230 GCA_036971475.1 Prosapia bicincta
CAACTCAACTGACAAAAAAATATGAATCCGCTACCAGATTGATTAAACCATGCATACAATAGGGTTGAAGGCCATGATGTTCTTAAAATACGTGGCCAAGTTTAAAAGAAATTTAGTTATTTTCCTCTGCAGATATTTTTTTATAAAGGCTTAATACATTCCCATAGACTTTGTCTCCTCCGCTCTTCTCAATTTTCCAATGCAAGGCTTTTTGCGAGTTCTGTTTTATTTGTTTTATTGATATCACTTGGTAGCATGTGTTGAAAAAATATCAGTAAATGATTTTCCCAAGTGATATCAATATAAACAATTGTTAAGAAACCTCATTATATGCAACACAAAAATTGCAAGTTTTGTAATAACTAATTCCTTCTTACTGTTCAATTATTCTTGATAGACATTTGAATGACCAGCTACGTTGCTGCTAATGTTGTAGAGCAGGGGACCGCTTCTATATATATATATATATATATATATATATATATATATATATATATATATATATATATATATATAATGAGAGAAATGGTCACTGAAAAACCGCAATTTCTTTCATTTTTTGAGCTATAAATATACATTAGTAGCACATATTTAACACTTGATTTTTAATTTAGAAACGTTTTATACAAACACATAAAACCTTTAAGATGTTGTTTTATTATAAACATTGAGACAACTACCAGTATTCATTGTCATCAGGTCGTTTAATATGATACTTTTAGTTGAAAAATTCTTAATAAAACAGATCTAATTAAATTTAAATTGAAGATATATTTGTCACATTTTATTTATTAATCAAGCATCTAATTTTAATATTGAAATTAATTTTGATATTAGCATACTAGCAACGGTTTGTTGACCTAAAGTGCTTGGTTCGAACCTGTACATTATAATCAAATTTTGCTTACTTGTCCAGACTCGAGGCTAGCTGCAAGCCAGTGTTTTACATAAAATATTGCTTTTAAACTTATAGGAGCTTAATTTTCTACAAATAATAGCATGCTATAAACTGAAATAGCCTATTTACGTTTTTTAGTTTTAAGGTTTAAACTGAAGTTTAAGCAGTAGGCCTACGATACACACACGCGTGTATGCGCATAATTCCTACAAATAATTTTTCAAAACAGAGTAAATGTTATATAGAACTTCATTAGAATATAGTTACAAATTATTAATTTAAGATATTTGCTGTTAAAAAACTAACGCTTGGGGGAAACAGTTGGTAGCCGTTACACATGGTCTCCTTGCTCGGTCACTTTACTTGTCAACAAATTAGTCACTTTTGACAATGTAAAAATCAACGTAGAGTCGAAACTATAAAAGGTAGTGGGTTAAATTTTCAGGGAATATTTCGCTCATAACGTAGACAAATAATAAGAAAGGATTTTGCAAAATTTAATTTTAAAGGCTAAAAATTACAAAAACAGGAATAATATACATGATTGCTGCAATTGCATGTATTTTCGGTAAAAATAATACGCTATTATAAACTATTCCAGTTCCATATTTATCATCAGTTATTAGTTGTTTTTAAATTTGGTAAATTAACATATAAAGTGAAAATTTTAAACTAGTGTAGCCAAACCCGCCGAGGGACGCGAGTGTAACAATATTTCTTTAACGAGATCCACCCTAAAGTGATACTTTTACAGCTTTGTTTTAAGATCTTATAACACAGTGCTATGTTATGTAAAAAAAAGTATTTTAAAAAGTTGTATACTTATTATGAAGTTAATTTTGTCTATTTTCAAAACTTTAAAATATGGATCATCGTGACCAAGTACACAGATATAATTATCAAGTTTTGAAAATGGAAATTGGCCTAAACATAGCTACGTGTAATTAGATAATTTCAAGGCTTAGTTAATTTAAAATGACCTAATCATTCTATTATTCTGATATAATGGATCAATTCAAAGAACTTTTCACGGATGCTATTTACAGAACAATTAGGTATTGATACAATTACCTTGAAGTAAAAATATGATATATAAAAAATACAATGGCTAATAAAGTACATTAAAACAATGACCAAATTCTTAATGGGAGCGTTTAACTTTAAAAATACAACAGGTCCTGCACAAGGCCAGCGTTTATCCCTAATTTTATGAATTGCACTAATTTTCTGCGTTTATCCTTAAACACTGAAGATTTAATTTGAAGCAAATATAAACAGTTTAGATTTCCTTGTTTACACATACCCTAATCAAGAACTTCAACTATTTGTCGATGATTAAATGTGGCCTATGCTAAATGTATAGTGAGCGACAGATGCCAGCTATCTATACCCTGAACCAGGCACGCCATCTTACCGACGCAATGCCATCTGCTACTGTCAAATATATTCCCATGCACCCTAACTTATTCCTCGTCTATATGTTTAAGTACAGTTTTCTGCCACTCCTAACGTTTCACTATTCTTCTCTGCTGACGTATTTCGGAGTAACTCCATTTTCGAAACTTAAATCAAAAGAAACAAGTTAAAGAGGCTCTTCCGTAGAGGCATAACATCTACAAGGAGAAGCACACCATGTGCGGCCATGAGGGTTATGTTGGGTTTTCCATCCTCGAGTCTTCATATTAGGATGAGGCAATAAAAACTGCATACCGGCTAAGTTGTACCGGACTGTGGAAGACAAGTAGCAAACGTCATAAACAGCTATTTGGGGATTCACTGAAGGAGCTCTGGATAGAACCTCAGAATAAGATACTGCCACTTAAAAAAAAAGGACATTACAAACTCCATATGCAAGAGGAGCATGGGCAGAGTATAGACCCAAAAATGGTGAAATCAGGTTCACGGATGCGTCCAAGATGAAGGAAGGAGTGGGAGCAAGATTTAGTGGACGAGACACCAAAACAGATTTTGTCATTGCCTGAAAGACTACAACTCTGTTTTCCAGGGGGAAGTACTCGCGATAAAACTATGTGCTGAGGAAATAATAGGGCCTGGCAAGAGGGGCAAGGCCATCTGGATTTGCTCGGACAGTCAAGCAGCTCTGAAGGCTTTAGGTGAGGCTAGTACCAGCTCTAGGCTAGTGGCTGAGACTATAGCTTCTCTAGCAGAGCGAAGTAAGTAACCTAACCTAACCTGAATTCCAGGACATTCTGCCTGGATTGAGAGAGCTGACGCCTTAGCAAAACAAGGGTGTATAACACAAGGACCGTTGTTGAGGGCAGTGGACATGCCGCCTCAGGCGGGGCGCAAGAGGATCACGGAACATATAGACAAGTTATGCAAGAAAGAATGGAATGCGACCTTGGATTGCAACAAAATCCAAGGTGCTGTGGGGTTACTCGGGAGACTTGTAGGGAAAAGAACTACTCTCCTTAAGTAGACCTCAACTCAGAGTTGCTGTAGAGCTGGTCACAAACCATGGGAATCTGATGGGGCTTTAATACAAAATTGAAAGATCTAGGTCCCCTGTGTGCAAAAGATGCGACGAGAACCAAGAGGAAAGCCCAATCCACGTACTCTGTGAGTGTCCTGCTTTGGGAGCTGCAAGGAGAAAGTGGTTAGGCTGACAGGTATGTAGACCAGAAGATATCAGAAGGTTTAGCATCAGGTGGATACTTGGTTTCTGCAAAAAGGTAGGTATCCACTAAGCTAGTCCTGTGGTAAAGATGGGAAGTACAAAGGCTGGAGCTAAGTGCTCTACATCGTTAAAATACCTCCGAGTTTTAGTAATAAAATGAGTTATATATATATATATATATAGAGGGAGAGAGAGAGAGAGAGAGAGAGAAAGACAGAGAGAGAGAGAGAGAGACAGACAGACAGAGAGAGAGAGAGCATCTACAAATAGGGAATAGTGAACCGTACATTACGAGTTATACTATTAATGGAAATGGCAAATATGGCGTTATTAGTATAGCAAATAATGGTAATGACTAACCTGCGATACACAATTCTCCTGTTTGTAAATATTTGAATATGAACTGGAAAAGACCTATTTGACCCAAAATTAACGATGATTGCTAAGAGTTTGCCCTGTATATCCATGATTTTAAAGTTTTCGGAATTCCTCTTCTCGAAGTCGAAGAAAATAGCAAGATGTGTTTGACGCAATATAAAGGCATTTCAATAGCAGATTCTAACAATAGCAATTGGTCAACTGATTATCGGCCTTGCCTGAAACCACACTGTTCGTTGCAAATAAGCTCGTTGGTTTCTAGGTAACAGACAAGACGTCGATTAACCATTTTCTCCAGTAGTTATCACAAAGCACTTGTAATTTATTTAGATCTACAGCTACTGGGATTGGTTGTGTCTTTACCTGGTTTTGAAAGAGGAATTACTGTCGCTTGTAACCATGCGTAGGGAAAATCTTGGTCCTCGAATAAACGATTGTATATCCGATGTATGACTTATTTTGCCGATGATGATAGATGTTTTATCATAGCGCAAACAATGGAATCAGGACCTGGTGCAAAAACATTCGTTGACGAGAGAACTGATTCCTTTTACCCAATAGGGAACGGAATGTTCAAAGAAGAATCTCCAGACAATTCAACAGTAAAAGGCATTGCTTCTTCCTTCAGTTTATACGTTTGGAATAATCTATTATAAGCTGTAGTAGAAGATAAGTTAGAAAGTGACGTTCAAAGTACATTATCTATATCGGCATTGATTGTGATCGATCTTCCATTCGGTTGCATCAGCGCAATAACTGTAAACGGAATGGAAGTACCACAAACAGATCTTAATTTCCTCCATACTGAGGAATTAATCGTCTAGTTGCGCTAATGTACTGGGTCATTCTAACAGCTTTGCCAAGATTATCCGTCTAAAAGAACTGTCTACATATACGACCCTTATGCACCCTAATAACTTGTTCTTTTAAAATAATTTCCCTGTAGGCCTATTTATATAATTATTTCATACGTATTCGTAAACTTAAGAAATAATTCACTATAAAACCGATGAAATTTTAGATGCAAAATATAGAGATGAAGAAAACACTATTGGTCCCAGAGTGGTTATTAATTTGATTTTAGAGGTCGAAAAGATTGCTTATAGTAAAATGTGTCAATGTTAGTTTGTTTTCCATTAAAAAAAAATTATATAACATATTCGATATCTCATAACAACAAGATGCAATCCTAGATGCGATACCTTGGAAATACACCATGGAAAACTATATGAACTTTTACTTGTTAATGCAAGCAATTAACATTTGCGAAGTAAGAAACTTAGGGCCAAAACAATTCTAAAATTATAGGTTTATTTTATAGAAACATCATCGAAAAAAACTTAAGGATCCTCATATTCACAAAGAAATGGAAATAGAACAATATGACATTCAATACACTTTCAGATACCTACTATGTATCTATTATAGTATAATGGATACATAGGTTTCAGATAAATTTGGTTATTTATTATAAAATACTACATATATAGATTTCCGATATAATAGTTATTTATTAAATTATAATGGATACTTTGGCTACATTACAGTTAGTATAATGGATACACAGATAGTTATATATTATAATATAATGGATATATAGGTTCCAGGTATACTATGTAACTGAATACGGGTACATGGTTTGGCAAATAATAGCAATAGATGTTAAGGCCTCTCCTTCTTGGCTTTTTGAATATAAGCTTCTATATCCTTCACTGTATCACTGTGAATTTTACGTTGCTCTGCCTCCTCTTCCTGTAACAATATATTATAACAATTTATTACTTTGAACAATTGCATAATCTGAAAGTAAAGTGTTAATTAGTTTTTGTTAGAAGTTCACTTTGAAGAAGGTTTAACCTTATACGCCATCATCTTATGTTGCTTTGGCTTTATGGTAATGGCAGGTAAGAAAAATGTTTTAATATCAGAAAAAATGTAAAACAATATCGGTAATGTTTGAATCATACTAAAAAACAAAAAAAACCGAATTTAAGATACTCTAACGTTTACGTATTTGTGCCTAAATATGTTTTTTTTCGGAACTTATTTTAAAATTAAAAATGGTGAGTTCTTCTAGTACTTAAAGACTAGTAAGAACACAAAATTACACACTTATAGTTCTGTAAAACAACAAAAATCACATTACAAAAACAATTACATTCTCTGAAAATATAAAACAAGATGATACTCACATAGAAAACCTTATGGATAGCCTTTACAAACTCTTCGGCTTTGCTACTGAAATAAATATTTTGGCCCTCAGGCTCGTGCGATATATCGTTCCCATAAATGTTATTAATTTTTTTACTCGCTTTTGTTTCACTTTTATTTACATCTTTCTTAGCATGCGTAACCTCTGAATGAAACTTTAAAATTAAATTTTGAAACCTCTTCGGGGCTTGAGTTTTAAATTTCTTTAGAAAGTTATAAAATTTTTCACCGCGGCTAATAAACTGTGATACTGCGTCAAACTGACTAACGCAGTACAATTCTACAATCTGCGTTTCTGCTCTGCAGTTTGTTAATAGGCGTTCTACGTCCTTCTTGTTTGCATTTCTGAAGTCTGTAAATATCTTGATGGTGGAGTCGTGTAGTACAGCGATTCTCTTTAGACTCAACTTCACTGAGTCCTTATTCTTAATTTTCTTGCTCAAATCATTTACCGTTTTTGTCAGAATTCTAAAAAAACTATTAATTTTCTCTAAGGAAGTATTGGAGTACCTCTGGAGACCTTTTAAGGACCCATCGCTAAATGTTTCTATATTATTGTTAATTTTGTTAAACAAACCAGTAACTTTGATGGCAGAGTGTTTCGCAAGTCGCTTAGCATTTACAAAATTTATATCAGACAATTTAATAACTTGTGAAGCCTTGAAAACTACCAGATGTTTCAAATTATTACTGGATTTTGTTAAAATATTATGCAAATTTTTCACTGTCTTATTAGTAAGTGAAGAGGTGCCTTCCAAGCAACTCAACACGAATATCTTTATGTTGTATATTGAACTTAATATAATACTCCTTAATTTTTTCTCCAACAGGTTTCTCCTCATCTGAAACAAAACAAATGTACGCATTTAGGAAACACGCTTAGTGTTTAATTAGGAAACACGCTGTTTCAAAGGGGGTTTTGTGATATATTAGAAGTAGAATACACACACGCCCAAATAAAAGTAAATTCATAAACACGCAACACACACTCATACAAATACACACACACACACACACATACACACACACACACACACACACACACTCACACACATACATAAACAACACACACACACAAATACACACACACTCACACACGCAGACAGAGTCAATAGCAATTAAACCAAGTACGATATTTACCAATGGCTCCAAAGACGAATGTTCGGGCTTTCCATATTCAGAATTCCTAGTTGTTTCAACCTTAGGGTCTGGTGTGACTGTTTGCAACTGTAAATTCATATTATTAATAATTCATTTATTAAATTATTAACGTGTAAAAATAGTTATAAATCACTGCACAGAAAAATGAGAAGCAATATAATAAACATTAGTAGACTGGTGAGCCAGAAAATACCTAGAGTATTTTTATAAAATATAAAAGAATATAAATATAAGTTGACGTTTACAAATTTTAAGTACCTGTAAATGTAGATAATTTTGTTTTTCTTCCATACTATATATATATATATATATATATATATATATATATATATATATATATATATATACATATATATAATATGATAATAGACCGAATACGTAGGACCTACCCTAAGGACTAGAAATGGACCAAATGTAATGTTGGGTAGATGCCATGTGTGGGGTTAGCAGATCTCCTCACCAATGTTAGGAAAACCTTGGATGCCGACAGGGAATCTGCTGCGGCAACGAAGAACCTAACCTTAAGGACTACGGATTTATGATATATAATGCAAAGATATGTGCCATGCAAGAGGTAAGCACATATCTTCAGCAAACACAGAAATATCTGATTGCTGATGGGGGATCCTAGAGCATCAATGTATTCCCGACCCCAAAAACTATAAATGTTCGAAATGTAATGCAAAGTTACGTACCATGTACGCGGTAATCAGATCCTTTCATCAAAGTAAGGGACAAGCTGGATTCCAACGGAGGATCCATTGGTCGTCTAGAAGTTGACGAAATGTAATGTCTACTTACGTGACATATAAGCGGTAAACAGATCGTTTCACCAAAGTTATGAGCAACCTGGATAGCAACAGTTTATCCTAGAGTGGAAACATTGGACCAAACCCAAAGGATTAACGATGGACGAAACTTGAAATGATCCGAAATTTAATATCCCCATTTACGTGCCATGTATCAGGTAAACAGATCGCTTCACGCAGGTTATCCTAGATTTGTAACATGGGACCAAACCCAAAAGACTAAAGATAGACGAAACGTGAAAGCGGCCCCAAAAGTAACGTATTTTTACGTGCCATCCAACTCATCACTACTTCAGAAATACATCATCAAGTAAATTTGCATTTTTGGATAATTAGGTCATCATGAACAAAAGTGTGTATATATATATATATATATATATATATATATATATATATATATATATATATATATATATATATATATTATACAATACTATATATATATTTACCTATACATTTTTCTTTGTATAGTAATCAAAAACCAATGAGGCTATTCAAATTCAAGAAATATTTATTAATTTTTATTCAAATCTTTTCGTTGGTAAACAGTACCAACATCATCATAATGAATAATAAAATATTCTATATAAAATATTTGTTGTATCATATTTAGAGTAAGTTTTTGTTAAACCACAATATGATATAGTAGGCCTAAGCAATGTTACTATTTTTTTAACAAAAGGTTTAAATATATTAAAAATAAAGTTTAGGTTATAAAGAAGAACTGTATTGGAAGTAAATGTATAATTAATAATACAAATAGATAAAGTACAACAAATTTGAAATGTTTGCTAAATTAAAATTATTTGTGTTTCATTATGGGAATTTCGTATGATCTCAATAAATGAAATTTTGAAACTAAGACAGGTCTTATAATAAAGGAACTATTTGATTTTATTCATTAAACTTTTGAATAAGATATAAACTGCCCTAATAAAGACAGTCGCCCTTATGGAAGACTCATTTCCACGAGGAGAATAATTTGAAAGCAACTTGAGATTTTAAAATTCTTTGGAAGTGGCAGAAATAATACTATTCTGATAAAAAGCGAATAAAATAATTTCATTTGATTTTCACTTTAGTTATTTAAGAAATGGGACGTATAAAACATTTGCTAAATAATTGTTACATCGTTAATTTAGTATAAAAAGAGGCTATATCTACAGGACGCGTTATATTAAAATGTTTAATTTAGAAATAATAGGGTAAAATAAGGTATTAATATGGGTAAAATATACTTAAAAAGAAATACGTAAATTATATAAATAACAAAGGAATCAAAATTTAGTAAAATTATACAAGTAAATTTTTAATTTATTCAATTTACTTTACAAAATCAGGTGCCTTTAGCAGTGAGTGTGTGTGTGTGTGTGTGTGTGTGTGTGTGTGTATGTTTAATATTGATCTTTAACATATTTTTAACTTTATATTTAAAATATAATAAATATAAATGATTTCAATTAAAAAACTGGTATTCCCATAATTATTTTCATTTAAATTATTCTATTTATTTTTATTAAATTTAAATTATGAACTGCTGTTAATCTAAACCAGAATACAAATAGTACTTACAGCCACACTCCCAACAAACACGGCAAGTAAGACTAACGACAAGTAACTCATGATGTCTAGAAGATCAATGGTGCCTTCTCCTGCCGCTGCACGCGTATATATAGCTCTAGTACTACGCGTCAGAATAGACCGCCGGGCGTAACGAGCTAGGCTTATCATTAACCACGCCCTAATAAAATATAACCATTAAATATGGAATTCTAATAAATAGAACACTAAAAATTATTGAATTCTGATTTAATGACATCAATTAAAATTATTCACACTGAGAAAATTTTTCTGCTTTTACAAATCTTTACACGTAACCGATATTTCAATTAAACGTTTTTTTCTAATTTCGAGAAAAATTTTAAAGGATCTATTAAGTAGCGTGTAAGAAAATATTTAGGGTTGTATGTATTATACAAGAAAATATAGTTTTTGGCCCTTTGCATAGTAGTTATTGACACCTGAATTATAATCGCCAAAAACTTAAAAATAAACATTTTACCTCTTCCTAATTACGAAAGCCGATTTTGTGTTCTTATGAAATGAAATAATTGAACGTATGGACACAAAATGTCTTCACTACTCTTGTGTATGGGTGTAAAATGAAAGACTTATATGCATATTCTTTAATAAACTCAGTAACTTTATGTGTTTGTATCTTACAGTAATATTGCATTCAATATTTCCTAATATAATAAATGCTTAGTGAGGAAATAGTATATGCAGAATATTTATACCTAATTGATGACTGTTATACCAAAAATGCGTCAAAAATAATCTTGTTATTTTATAAGTAAATATAAAATGTTTTCCAAAATATGACTTGGAAATATAACAAATATTTTTAAAAAAATGTTATTTTTAATTTTTAAATTGTTTTCAAAAGAGTTAGATGTATATGCTTTGTTATTCTGTCACACAAATTTTCATTTCTTCTTATTTAAACAGTAGGATTGATATAATACACTACATCTTTCTCAGGTCACAATGGAAACGTATTTTCCATTAGAAATACTCACTTGCAGCTGAATAAACCGAGAGGTACGCACGAAAGCTTTATGATTGGCTCGTTATTAAGTGTAAACTTATGCAAACAGAAAATTTAATGAGTAAACTTGGCTATGGCTATATTTCATGATTGTCAATATATATTTTGGTTTATTATTTTACTTGCCTATTTAAAACCTATTTAAGAATTTTTCAAGTTTTGACTCAAATATTAAATGTCATTTATCAATTATATCATTCAATTAATTTGTAGTAATATTTCTAAAGTAATTCTTTTATGTTAACTGTTAACAGGCATATTGTAGGTAGACAGAGTATTAAATAAATATGTATTCCATTAATTTATAAACAATTTAGTGTATTTTACTCATTTGGAAATTTATTTTCAATAAATGGAAATTAAAAACACAAATGAGTTTCCAAGTACTCAATAATTTCATTTTGTAGCCCGTAAAATTACTTTCAATAAAAATGCATATGTTTCTCTATTAAAAAACACAAAATTAATGTCTGCGAAAGACCCTTCAGCGAATATAAATTCGAAATATGATATTTATTTTTTTGAAGCCTCAACGAAAACATATTACTGAATCAAATAATCGCAAATAGATACAAGCCGAAAACCTAATATGTTGAACATATTCCATGTTCCGCTACAATAACTTGTATTTTAGCGAAGGTAAATTTGTTTATATATATATTTAACACCACACATTTACTGAGGGGCAATAGAGATTAGAATGGGAGTAAATCAGGTACAATACACTCTTTTATAAATATATATATATATATATATATATATATATATATATATATATATATTTATTTATTTATTTATGTGTGTGTGTGTGTGTGTGTGTGTACCGTTTATAAATGCGTTTACATACTCTTTACACGTCCTTTAACTTCTTTTTTGTTTTGTCCTATCTAATACAGTACGAAGCGAGATTATATTGCTATATGTTCGGCTTTTAAGTGCGTTTACATGGTATTTATACGGGATCTCCTTCTTTAACGATTGTGCTGTCTAATATACAACCCTAACCTTCACAGAATGTGACAAAATAAACAGCAATACATAAAATGCCAGGTACTCAACGATACGAATATGGATTTATGCAAAAACGATAATTCATTCTGACTACATATATGTTATTTTCAGTTGAAAATAAACTGAAGAAAAATTTTTAAACATCATATAAATTTATATCATTTATCAAGTACTTCAGGGTAAAATTCCTTCTCGTGGCCCAGAATGCAATTAAACCCAAGTAAACATATTTTACTTGTTTATATTATTTATTTATTCATAAAAATATGTACAAACGGGCAAACGTTTAACAATTTTGAATGAAACAAAATTTCGTGTTCCCGCAGATACAAATCTTATTAAACATTTCTTATACCAGCAGCATGTGGTCTTTTCTTAGTAGAAAACAACTCTCCAACAGCTCCATTGGCTGGCGCTCTTGAAGCAATTAAGACTAAATAACTATTTTTTAATTCACACACTTTGAGGCTGCTATTATTTACACACTCAACAAATATTTTTATTTTAACCTGATGAGCATAGGTTTTGGTGACCAAGTAACCATCTTCCAAGGCATATGTTATGCCTCTAGAACTAGGTTTATGAGTATTATTTATTATTATTTAACCACAGTTTATTGTTTATAAATAGTGTCTTATAATAAATAATAGTCTCCTTTAACCTTTAACACCCAAGGTAACTGTTACTAAATATTTGCTTTTTTCGTTACATTTTAAACATTAATATTCTTAATGCTTAAGACATCCTTTATGTATCTGCTTGCTTCTACCAGTAATTTCTATTCACTTTATTTTTAGAAGATACTAGGCGATGTAGCTGTTGTATCCGCTCAAGCATGAAAGAACTTGCATACTTGTAAAGCGGCGCACCATCGGGGGTGGGGCTTTATACGTTAAAACAATCACGGATTGTACTTTCCAAAAATATTAAACGTAATTTCAGTTATGGGTAAAGTTCATTTACGCCAAGAAAATTTATAACATGACTTATAAATATGATTTTAAAATTAAGTCGTGCGTAAGCTACGACAGAGACCAGTACTACTATTCAGACGTCTACTAAAGGGCTTGTCTGTAAGGCATTGTTAATGCTTGTCAGTTTAGCTAATTGTTTAAAAATAAAGCAAACACAAGCTTCCGATAAATTCATTTATTTATTGAAACATTTTTATGTCAAATAATTGTTATTATCTTGAGATATAAGTTATGTTTTATAAAATTAACTATTATCCTTTTAGTGGTTGTTTTCACACTTCGTAAGTATTTAGTTTTCACAAGTTCGTTTTGCTTAAAGTATTAAATGTAGAAATTTTTTCATATTTCGTTTTGCATGTTACAAAAATAAATTGTGGGGCCCCGATTTCATAAATGTATAAACTGTTCAACATTTTTCGACCCATCACACAATACAATTAATAACTGTATTTTGTAAGTCATCAGTTACTTTTCTGAAATAGTATCTTTTGCAAGTGTTAATTATGGTCAGTGTAATTTTATTTTATTTTTCATAAAGAGTATTCAATCTTCTGCCCAAACTAAATTCGTTATCTTCCGTAAAATCTTTTAATTGTTATTTAAAAAGTAAAACGACGTTATTGTAATAGATGTAACGTTGCAGTTAACAATATTTAAATCAATTTTTTGTAATCTTGGGCATAATTCAAGAGCTTTTTATTTAAGCTGGGAAAACCAAAACATTTCTTCTGTCAGCTTTACGTTGAAACGCATTTTGTTACCTCCGCGTCGTTCAGGGACTCCACCCGACAATGCTACCTACGCTGCCGAGATCCACCAAATCGCCGACAGTTTCTCTAATTCCACAACCAAATGAGGCAGAGGGATTGACGAAGGAAGAACTAGTGGACTACGAGATGGTCATTACAACTTAATCCAGTGAGGAGATTGTCAAAGAAAAACAAAAATAATAAAAAATGGAGATGTCACATACACAGACCTAGGATACGCTGCAACATCTACTTAGTCTCCTCGCCACTGCCAAAATGGCTATACAAGCACCTCCGAATTTGTTCATTCCGGAAAGTTATCTATAGAAACGACTTCAATATTAATAATAACAAATATTTACCTTAAAACATTATAAATAAACATTACCAAATCAAAACACAAAACTAATAAAAAATCTCTTTCAAAAAGACAGTGCAGTCCGACGGACAGTTCAGAGAATGGGAATCCCAAAATGTTGAGTGCCTAATTGAAATTTAGCAATACAGATGAATCAATCAAAATCCAAAATACTTTTAATACTTAGTAAAATAAATAATATTATTCCTCCTAGCAATGTATATCTCTTTATAACAGTAAATAATAATAATATAAAAATATGTCTAATATAATATTAATAATTAAAATGTCTAAATAATTAAAATAAAAAAATATAAAATAATAATGTGTCTAAAGTGAGCAAAATTTCAAACGAGCGCTATATCTTAAGGCTCTAGTCGCCCGCCCTCGACTGCTTGACACGGTAATTTGTCACCTATTAAGTTTATTTTAGAGTACATTTTTATGCCTTTCTTAACATTACAATATTTTCCATTGTTGACGCGTTTTGAAATGACTACATTTTTAAAACTTAAATAGTACAGTTCGCCCAAATCTTGAGTTCGTCTTTATTTTAGTTTTGGGTGAACTCAATATGTCTTTATATTGTGTCTCTATATGTGAACAGTGGTATTTAACTTCTGAGTAGGGTGTCGTTCCGAAACGCGTCAACAAAGGAAACTATTGTATTATTAGTAAAGGCAGAAAAATGTACTCGAATATTGTAATGTTTGGAAAGGCTGAAAAATATACTCGAGTATACATTAAAAATCCTAAAATAAGTTAAAATATGTACAATAAGAATTTCACGTATTGTGTAATTCAAAATGAAATTTTATTTCATTTATGAACAGAAATATCAATAAAATGGAAATTTCTTTTACAGTGAATAAAAAATAAAAAGACATGGAACCATAAAAGAAACATTTTTTTTAGAAATCAAATGTATGCAGTATTTTTTAAATAAATAAAACCTGTTAACCAGCAAAACTAATTATCCTCATATAGATCGTTATGTAGATCCTTATGTAGGTTTCAATTGCAAAGCAATCATCTTTACAAGAAATCATTACAAGTATCGAAGACGATTACTTTGCAAAATCTACATAAGGATAAAACGTTTTGATGGTAAAGAGGTTTTATTTATTTAAAATAGAAAATTACATCACAGTTGCTCAAAGCTGTTATTATATACAATCCAATTATATTATAACGTTTGCAGCAAAACTAACGTTACTGAAAAAGATGCAAGATTTTATTTCATTTCATTTAAATAGTTTTACAAACACATACAGTTAAATTCAGTCAAATAGCTTAGACTCTAGTATAAACAAACTCTACATGAACTCCGTTCCATTTGAGGGAATACTCATAACGTTTTTGAAGGTTTTGGATAATTTTAATGAAGATGGGCTGTTTTATGCTCAGTATACACATGGTGATTCTGTCCTAGATTTGGACGCGGGTAGTTGGTGGGTCATCCCGGGAAATCATCTCCTTCATCATTCTCCAGACGTAGGCGTAAGAGCGGGGGAGTGGGCTGGGTAAGGAAAATTTGGTCTAAAGGAAATAAGGCGTTTTCAAAAAGTTTCTTGAAGGAAATAAATGTTGTCTAAGGCAGTGTGGTTGGTTGTGCCATCTTGCTTGAACAATTGTGAACCAAAATACAGGTTTTAACATTCCTGAGGTCTCATATCAGGTTTCTTTTTGGCGACTGTAACATTTTTCAGGGGTTTTCACTTGCAGTTTTTGGGTGACCTGAAAAGCAATCCCTCTTTTCCAAAAGACTGCCTGATCTTCGAAATATATCAACAATATCAGCAATAATAGTTACAGCGTCACTAGGTAGGTTCTTGTGAAATTGTTCCTGAAAGCGTAGTACAGTGTGTGACAAACTCGGCCCAACCGCACAACCAGTTCCAAATGAGCGATAATAATTCTCTACGATAAATGCTTTCTCTGCAGTAGTTAGTACCATGTAAGCGAAAACTAACCTCAAATTAATACGTCAACACGAATACGCTGCTACAATCAAAAGTAGGTACAGCTAATCGAGAAGGCAACTAGAACCTATTCAGTTGCAGTACTGCTGATTTAGGCACTTACAGTATTTATGGAATCGTACATTATAACAAACCCTAAACATTTCTTAAATAGTAAAATTGATTCGTTACTTCCCTTTAAATGGAGCTAAAGTGTTATTGATATTTCTTTGAATAAATAAAATCTGTTTTCATTTTGAGGTATATAAAAGATACGAGAATACAAATACGGCCGCTAAGAGGGAGCAACTCTTAGCAAAGCTTACACAGTGCGCTAGACTGAAAATGGCATAATGTATTCTCTTTCGCTATGTTTATAGTGCTACAGCTGAATACTATTAGAATCTTCCAACTGTTGTAGTGAGAAACTCTTGAAAACGCCAATATTGATGAATCGGAAGAAGGGTTGAACGGAAGAACGTGCCAATCTCGCTATGAAACGTATATAACATATAGCATAACAGTTTCTAGACAAGTCAAAACAGAGAAATTTCGGGCCCCTGGGCAAACATGAGTAGGCCTACGGGCTCTTTCACTACTTCCAACAAAGAGCAATTTAACCTTGTATTTTGTATGAGAATATAAATCAATTATTGTTACCGCAATAAAACCAACGAGGCCTACTTAATCTAATCTTTATACTCGTTTGATTAGTTTTGTTTAAATAAACTGCCATTCCTTCTAGCAGTTAAGGTATTAAATTTTTTGTGAATAGAACATTTCATTTTTATAAGTATTGCATTGCCATTAAAAACTTGAATAATTGCACATTATACTCTTCATGCTTTATTGACTTATTGTTTTAAATTTTTTTATGGATCTCGCCGATCGTGTAATTATTTCCACCGTAATAAAACACAAACTACGCAAGGACGGCCGAGGCTTGCTCCAAAACATTCTAAAGGATTAATAACTGAACTTGCTTAAGAAAAACTTATTTTTTGGATTATATAACTGAAGAACTATTCTTGAATTTTGTAGTCCATTACGTTCGGTGAATCTTATTAATCACTTAAACAATAGTTTATGACTATCCGAACATTAAATTTGTAAAACTTCAAGTTTGAAAATATTTACTAAATTTAAAGTTCGGATAGTCATAAACTATTGTTTAAGTGATTAATGAAGAACTATATAAGATTTAGCTTGTATAGAAGACATGTGGCCATTAAGTATTCAATACACTCTAAGAATAGGAGTATATCTTAAAATTGTCCTACCCTAAAAATATGCGGCCTTCAGATTAGTAGAGGGGTGTACTTAGGTCATAGTCAAGGCAGTTCTGTGTGGCTTAAACACAGTGAGGGGAATATTAATTGCAGTGCAAAAGGGAATTAATTTTAAAATAAAGTAATTTCTTCTCAGGTGTCTACGTTTTCAATAACTTGATCCATATGAAATTATTCAATGAAATTTTACCGATAATTTCTTTCACTATTTTCAGTAAAATGTATATAAATACCTGCAAATCTATTTGATTCCATCTTTCCTTGAGCTACAACTTTTTACCTGAAAATACTTGTGTATACGTTAGTATTTACTCTTGTCTATAGTAGCTCTGGGCGTTTGTTATATACAGGACAGGCATTACAGGAGATGTGTCATATTACCAACTGAATCCGTAAGTGTGGCTATAGTAGCCCTGGGCGTTTGTTATATACAGAACAGGCATTACAGGAGATGTGTCATATTGCCAACTGAATCCGTAAGTGTGTCTATAGTAGCACTGGCCGTTTGTTATATACAGGACAGGCATTACAGGAGATGTGTCATATTGCCAACTGAATCCGTAAGTGTGTCTATAGTAGCACTGGCCGTTTGTTATATACAGGACAGGCATTACAGGAGATGTGTCATATTGCCAACTGAATCCGTAAGTGTGACTATAGTAGCCCTGGGCGTTTGTTATATACAGAACAGGCATTACAGGAGATGTGTCATATTGCCAACTGAATCCGTAATTGTGTCTATAGTAGCCCTGGCCGTTTGTTATATACAGGACAGGCATTACAGGAGATGTGTCATATTGCCAACTGAATCCGTAAGTGTGTCTATAGTAGCCCTGGCCGTTTGTTATATACAGGACCGGCATTACAGGAGAAGTGTCATATTGCCAACTGAATCCGTAAGTGTGTCTATAGTAGCCCTGGACGTTTGTTATATACAGAACAGGCATTACAGGAGATGTGTCACATTGCCAACTGAATCCGTAAGTGTGTCTATAGTAGCCCTGGCCGTTTGTTATATACAGGACAGGCACTACAGGAGATGTGTCATATTGCCAACTGAATCCGTAAGTGTGTCTATAGTAGCCCTGGCCGTTTGTTATATACAGGACAGGCACTACAGGAGATGCGTCATATTGCCAACTGAATCCGTAAGTGTGTCTATAGTAGCCTTGGCCGTTTGTTATATACAGGACAGGCCTTACAGGAGATGTGTCATATTGCCAACTGAATCCGTAAGTGTGTCTATAGTAGCCCTGGACGTTTGTTATATACAGGACAGGCATTACAGGAGATGTGTCATATTGCCAACTGAATCCGTAAGTGTGGCTATAGTAGCAATGGCCGTTTGTTATATACAGGACAGGCATTACAGGAGATGTGTCATATTGCCAACTGAATCCGTAAGTGTGTCTATAGTAGCTCTGGCCGTTTGTTATATACAGGACAGGCATTACAGGAGATGTGTCATATTGCCAACTGAATCCGTAAGTGTGTCTATAGTAGCACTGGCCGTTTGTTATATACAGGACAGGCATTACAGGAGATGTGTCATATTGCCAACTGAATCCGTAAGTGTGACTATAGTAGCCCTGAACGTTTGTTATATACAGGACAGGCATTACAGGAGATGTGTCATATTGCCAACTGAATCCGTAAGTGTGACTATAGTAGCACTGGCCGTTTGTTGTATACAGGACAGGCATTACAGGAGATGTGTGATATTGCCAACTGAATTCGTAAGTGTGTCTATAGTAGCCCTGGCCGTTTGTTATATACAGGACAGGCATTACAGGAGATGTGTCATATTGCCAACTGAATCCGTAAGTGTGACTATAGTAGCCCTGGCCGTTTGTTATATACAGGACAGGCATTACAGGAGATGTGTCATATTGCCAACTGAATCCGTAAGTGTGTCTATAGGCAAGTGTAACATGTACAATTTTAATATTAAATCTATTTTATTGATAGCATTAGTGTTAACAAACTTGTCCCTAGAGCAAGACATTATATTTAAAAATTAACGCTGAATCAATGTATCTATTAATGTATCTATGTATAATGTGTATGTTCCTATTACTCAATCTTATCTCTACCTTACAATCTAAAACTAGGGTTATTGAATACAGATACAATTAGACCGAGAGACTAATAATTTCTACGAAGATAAAAGTAGAAAATTGTTTCATTTATCACAAGTGAGAAGTGAAAGTTTCATTTATCAATTCTGCAGCCTATATCAACTTACTACAACTTAGTTAAATATTATTATGATTGGCTATTTTGTGTTGTTTTTTGTTTTGTCTTATTTTTCCATTAACTGTTTATAATTTCCCCATTACGGATTAGCTGTTACAACAGTAATGAAAATATACACTCAATGACCTTGAGCTGTTATTTTATTTGTTTTTCTAAAATTTTGATTGTTATCAGGACATTTTCAATGTTCACTATCACAAATAGAACCAGAGTTTAATCCTGATCCTGTATTTCAAACTTGTAACATCAATGTTAAAATAACAGATCTTGGAAATGCAAGTTGGATGGTAAGTGATGGTCTATAAAAACTGTTTTTGTTTAAATGCATTAAGGTAATATTATTTGTTTCAACTTAACGAATTTCACTACTTATAATAAGAGTAAATTTATCAAAACACTTACTGAGACATGACAGATTTAATTGCACAACACCGTCTTCGTAAAGATTCTATCTCCTGAGAAAACATTGAGACACTGATTAAGATCGCTTATTGCAATAAAAACCACTATATCTAAATACGTTTGTCAAAAACAGACTTAAATTTTAGTCCTACAGGTTGTTAATTTCTCAAGTTCAATCGTAAACATTTTGACAATTGTCATGTACAACGAAATCCTCAAAAGTTGAAAATATTAATTTTTTTTTATCATATGTAAAAAGTTCATATTTTTGTTTTATTGAAATATATTCATACGAATTGAAGTAAATGCTAATGCATTGAAATAGTGAATAATTTAGGAGGTTATTTAGCAAGAAAATATTTTGTTTTAAGACAAAGACTCAACTTTGAGTTAGTCAGTATTATTTCATTTTATATAAACTCTATATTTAAAATTTGTCTAAAACGATTTTTTTTGTTTTAACCTTGTTTATTATCACAGAAGCTATTAATTAAATAAATACGGTTGATTTGGGAATCAGGTACCACACATAAGCCGTATTTATTTAAACGAAAAGGTTTTGTTTTGTTTCTTACTTAGTGAGAAGTTAAGAAGTAAGATTAAAAGCTTAGTATCTTTAGACCAAAAACTACGTGAAAACTATTGCCACTTATGGAGTTGCCTCTTTTCCAAAATGTTATTTCACTGAAAAAGCTTACTTGATACTGATAGCTTTCCATTAAGGTTTCAGGTGTGAGATTTAAGGGTGCGGTGGTGTAAGGTAGGTAGTGTACTTCGGCAATCCTGTTTTGTCAATGAAACAACACTTTCGAAACACATCAGTAGAGTAAGTAGCTTCAGTTTTCACTAGTTTCACAAAAACAAGTATTTATGAAATAGTTAGTGAAGTTAATATGAATACAACAAACAACTCCAATTGCGAATATTCTGGGTAGTGGACCCAGAACATGTAGTTATCTAGTCAGTTTGCTGCAAAAATTACGTGGCATAAAATTTTGTTTGTGCTGTACACCAGACAAAGTTTGCTATATACCAGACCTATATGTAATTAAAATATTTTGGCAATCATTGAGGGCTTAAACCAACAAAAGAAATTTTGCACAATCAAGGTCATATGAAAAAAATATCATCAGACAAATTTGGGAGATAAATGAAAAAAGGGTTACATGTTAATAGACAAGAGAAAGGGGAATCAAAGAATGAAGAAGCAAGTGTGGAACTCTCAAATTGACAACAGTCATGGCTTCCTTGGAGCACACTTGGCAAAATATAAATATTTAACTAAATCCAAAAACCCAAGATTGCATTATGTATGTGACAATCTCTTACAATTAAATTAGTAAGAACAAAGCTAGACTGGGGACAGGAAGATCATTGCAAAATATAGTGTTCTCTTATAACTTATATAAAGAAGCTTACCCATATTATATTTACTCTAGCTGGTATTTTATAATAGAGTCCTTTAAAGTGATCAAGGGGGAAATGATCTATTGTACATATATTCACATTCCTTAACTTACTTCAACGAAAGTGCCTAGTAATAAGTACTAATTACTAAAAATTTGAAGCAACGCTTTACACTTGTGGTAAATTTTAAATATTTCCTACTAGGTTCGTTCTGCGTTCGTTTCACACTTTTGCATTTATTCATAGAATGTATTCTTGTACTGTTAAATACAGTGGTTGATACAATTATAACTCCTGATATTACGATGATCTGTACCGTCTACAGCACAGCTAACTTTTCTCCTAAATAGGTTTCTTGTAATGATTTTGTTAACTATTTAGGATTGTAACTGATAATTATTCCTTATTGTGTGTTTATACTATTACTGTTTATGTGTTATTATGTGAGATGTAACACCACTAAACAAACTGAAATAACCTTGAAATAGAAAAGAAAAAGTTAATCGTTATAAAAACTGTGTAATTTTCCTTGTGCCTGTTTATGTAAGAAAATGTTTCTTGCCAAAGCAGAAGAGAGATTTCCCTGTGTCCCCCAACATGATTTCATAATGTAAATTTCTTTGTAGATTTGTAGTTATCGAATTTTAGCTGTTATGACCCATATGTGATATAGTAGTCCCTATTTAGCTCCTATAATTTTAATTCAGGAAACAAACGTCAAAACCAACTGGAAGTTATATTTCAAGAGGCGGTACGAAGTTATTTTTAAAGGTACTGAGTAATTAATAACTTACATTGCAGACATTACAAAAATAAAAATGTATAACAATTTAAACAAATGTTTTATGCATTAGTTTTCATTTTGTTTGCAACACTAATGTCAATGTTCAGTAGGCCTATGAATATTCTGGTCTGCAAAGGCTAGAAAAGCATTGGTTTTAGGTAAGAGCAAGCCAACATATCTTTAGGTAGGATAGAAACGGTAGCATTAACCTGCAATGGTAGCGTTGTTATATGGAATGTTCGCAAAATGAATACAACTAAAAATGCGTACACAGAGAATCTTGACAAAGATGAGTATGGATCAAATTTTGACAGATAAGAAGGTAAGCTATGACGTCAGAGCATTGTGACAGGCGAAAAATCATATAAATTTAGGCATACGTACATCTTTTAAAATAATTGCACTACATAAATGAGTTTACCTCTGAGCTAAACAAAGAGGTCGCTTAGTTTTTTAAGGGACTGATGATCCTTTAAAACCTTATTTATTAAACCTGATTTCTATCACACTTTTTCCCGGCTTTGGACTGACAAAATGATAAAGATATCACTTTGGCGGTTTAAAATCACATTTTAACCTTGACATTTTTGTTTTTCATAAAAAAATTTCATAGCTTTACAGAATTTTTTAATTTTATTCTACATTTCAACTTGACTATTTTATTTGATTTTATCATCTGATTTCTTTGGTCTAATCTAATCCATTGCTTGAAATGTAGGAAGGAGATTTTTAAGCAAGACATAATGCTTCCAGTTTCTAAGCCTTTTTGTACTGTTTTTCTAGACAGTTTAAAGCAATATATTTTGCTCATCTTTTCTTTCCCACTAAGTGTAACTCCAGTCTCATGTGCATATGAGTCGTAGTTTCATCCTTTTTTTTCAAACAATAAACGACGTCTTTTACTCTTGGTTTAGGGTGCAAAAGTGTGTAGTTGATCTTGAGGGCCAGCCTTCTACGGTTTATGTTGTTCGATGTCTTCTTTGGTGTTCCAAACAAGGACTCCAACCACACATTTAACTTTGAATCGTCAACAGATTTTTAGTCACCAACAGAACTGGCGAAAACGAAGAGGGCGAAGACGATGGGGACGAAGAGAAAGCACCCAGAAGATTGAAGGTGCAAACAAAGATACGTACTCATGAAGAACCCCTACAAAGCATAAGTGACGTCACGCAGTTCGCTGCTGATTCTTGAACTATTGTACTCTGTAAAGGACTGTATGCAATCGGATATGGTAACGTAACAGTGGGAAGTTTCTTTGTTAGACTTTAGGGGAAAATCAGAATAATATGAACTAGAGTAACTTTCGTGTAAAAATTTTAGGTTTAACTTTATTTATGCTTTGATAATGTGTGCTTTATTTATATTTGCCAAATGCATAGTGTAGTGATTTAGTTTATTAGAAGTAAATAGTGTAACATATTATTTCTAAAGTCAACAGCTTCTCTCATTAAAAGGTATGTCTGCGTAAGAGTCCAATGCGGATAATAATTTCGGTTCCTTGCGGTTCCGCTTTAAACACGCCTAACTCTAGTTCAGAGGTCTATGCTTTGGGGTGACATCGGGAGATTGGTTTGCACGTTTTATTCACTTATCAAAGTTACCACCAACCTTCGTCAAATGCTATTGTTCATCCTGTACTCATATTTCGCAGCACTCATTATTCGTGCCACAGTTGTATCAAGCGTTTATAGTCGCTGATCTAAAGAAGTATCCATCTTTTAGAAGCCCTTATAAGACGAAGAATAAAGATGGGTGGATAGGGATATCTAGGATTAGGGATATAAAGGGGGTTATGGCATTGCATGGACTCGACGGCGTGCCTGAAGTGGACCTAAAGAGTTATCCATCCTTTACAGTTTCTTAAAAAAGAGGAGTAAGTTAGGGTAGCTGGGATTATATAGGACCAAGGATATAGGGAAGTTTCTTGCATTGCGTGCGTAATATGGCATGCCTGAAGTGAACCTAAAGAGTTATCCATCCTTTACAGTTTCTTAAAGAAGAGGAGTAAGTTAGGGTAGCTGGGATTATATAGGACCAAGGATATAGGGAAGTTTCTTGCATTGCGTGCGTAATATGGCATGCCTGAAGTGAATCTAAAGAGTTATCCATCCTTTACAGTTTCTTAAAGAAGAGGAGTAAGTAAGGGTGGTTAGGATAATATAGGACCAAGGATATAGGGGAATTTCTTGCATTGCGTTCGCAAGATGGCGTGCCTGAAGTAGACCTAAAGAGTTATCCATCCTTTACAGTCTCTTAAAGAAGAGGAGTAGGTAAGAGTGGTTGGGATTATATAGGACCAAGGATATAGGGACATTTCTTGCATTACGTGCGTAAGATGGCTTGCCTGAAGTGAACCTAAAGAGTTATCCATCATTTACAGTTTCTTAAAGATGACAAATAAGTTAGAGTGGTTGGGATTATATAGGACTAAGGATATAAAGTAATTTCTGGCATTTCGTGGGCAAGGATTCGTGCCTCGTGTCCTGGCATAGTGTGCTGACATCCATTTCTCAGTATGCTTTAGCATAGACCACATTTAGGCATCGATAAATAGTTGCAGTTTATGACTAGGGTATTTGGAAACAAGGAAATCTAAACTGTTCATAACTGCTTGAAATTAAATCTGCAGTGTTCTGGTTGGAACGCAGAAACTTAACACAAATAATAAAATTAGGGATAAATGCTAACCTTGTGCACGACATGTTGTATTGTTAAAGTTAAACGCTTCATTAAGAATTTGGTTATTGTTCTAAAGAACTTTATCAGCCATTGTACTTTTTATATATCATATTTTTATTTCAAGGTAATTGAAACAATACCTAATTGTTCTGTAAATATCATCCGTGAAAATTGCTTCGAATTGATCCATTATATCAGAATAATAGAATGTTTAGGTCATTTATAATTATTAGAGCCTTGAAATATTTAATTACATATGGCTAAGTGAAGCCAATTTCCGTGTTTAAAACTAGGTAATTATTTCTGTACATAATTATATTTCTGACAAAACAATTATACCGGGTTATGTAAAAAGTCTAAGGTAATCGAAAAAATAAGACTTGTTAAATGCTTAAAAATAATACGACCTAAAGCTTAAAATAATGAATATAGACAAAATTAACCTCATAATAAGTATACAACTTTAAAAAAAAATTTTTTTTACAAAACATAGCACTGTATTAGTATATTTTAAAACATATCTGTGAAAGTATCAATTTAGGGTGGATCTCGTTAAAAAATAGTGTTACACTCGCGCCCTCGACGGTTTTGGCTGCACTAGTTTAAAAGTGTCACTTTATATGTTAATTTACCAAATTTATAAACAACTAATAATTGACAATGATTATGGAACTGGAATACAAATGTATAATAGTGTATTATTTTTACCGAAAATACATGCAATCAAAGCAATCATGTATAATATTACATTGTTTGTAATTTTTAGCCCTTAAACGTAAAATTTGCAAAATCCTATCTTACTATTTGTCTACGTTATGAACGGAATATTCCCTGAAAATTTAACCCACTACTCTTTGTATAAAACCTGCCACTGTAAAGGAAGCCAACACCAAATCCGAAGCACTAACGACACGTCGTATGATAAGTCATCCCACTTCTTACGAATATTGCAAATGGAGAAAGTCTCATCACCCAGCGGGGGAGGGGTAACCAGGGGAAAGCCTGGACAACGAAGGTGGATTTAGCGTGCTTTGGGAAGTCAAGTTGCTCAGATTTTAAATATTACAAAAAGGGTAAGACAATGAGTATGCACTCCTAATTATATTAGAGGTGGGATATAACTGCTAAGATGTAATTTTGGGAGTTTCACGAACCTTTTGGGAGTTGTACTTTTTTGTACTTTTTGGGAGTGTTTCTTTCTTTATTTTAACATCGTTTTGTTTTGCGTTTTCTAAGTAATAAATTCAGTAAGTAAGAGAAAATAATACTCGTGACGTATAAAGTTGAAGTAGAACAGTGATTAAATTTCAAGTTACCAAAATTAAATTTAAATGCTGTAAATCGTCGGGTTGAGAAAGTTTTTAAAAAGTTTAAATTCTAAAATTTAGGATTAAAGTCAGAAAATAATAGGCATTATTAAGAAGAAATTTAGAGAAAGTGAAATAATTTATTTGAAATAAATATCAACCGATGAAATTTAAAAGTTGAATTTGCGGCAACGCGTATAACTCAAACCAAGCATAAAAGTAGAGGGCCGATAACCAACTCAAGCCAATGCTGGGAAATGAACGCCACTAAAATTTCTTTTAAAACAAAATTTAATGGAAATTTCATGTTTTGAATGTAGTTTCTTTATCTTGTACGATAAATATAACATGAAGGAAAATGCGACGCCATGTTGAAATACTTCATAGAACCTAAATGGCGGGAATGGAAGAGTCAGATGTAAATAAATGCTAAGAAATAATATCAAAATTGTGAAAAGTATCTAAACCTTAAATAAAGATAATTTAAAAGAATACTAAACTTATTTGATAAATACAATTATTATATTAATAAGTTGTTGATAGTAAATAAGGAAAGTGTTAAATTAGTTACAAATAAACAAGTCAGAAATAAACAAAATATAAAGTGGTACAGAAATACCAGGTAGCCGAAATGAGACGTTTTAAAATCATTTTTAATAAATTTGGAATGAAATAGATTCAGGATTAACTTGATCTGTTTTCAAAAAGTTTTTCATCGTTCAGGTTAAAGACAGGAAGTTACAAAAATTGAGGACAAAATTAAAAATAATTTTGCTAGACATTTTGGTAATTATCTAAGACAATAAATGTTTTAAAATAAATAAAAACATACACAAAACTCATAAATTAATCAATTATTTCTCATACGCGTTTCAATTACCAAGTCATCATCATCAGTGAGTGTTACTTTATGTAGTAAATTAAGCTCGATTGACTTGAGTGCCATATTTAAACAAATATTCTTTGAGCTTAGCTTGTGAGGTTATGTTAAAAATAAATAAAAACATACACAAAACTCACAAATTAATCATTTATTTCTCATACGCGTTTCAAT
This sequence comes from Prosapia bicincta, assembly GCA_036971475.1. NCBI lineage: Eukaryota > Metazoa > Arthropoda > Insecta > Hemiptera > Cercopidae > Prosapia > Prosapia bicincta. The sequence continues at coordinate 125,575,168 of JBAIZL010000006.1, forward strand.
GACCAAGTCATCATCATCAGTGAGTGTTACTACTCAACGTATAACTACTCAAAAAATAAATGTTTGTTTACTCGGAGGTTACTTAATAATAAGTTTGACCTTTTGAAAGGAAATAGTGTTGTACATTCTTTAAGTCATCAACCATTTCAACTGAAATTGTTACTAGAAATATTTTTTTTTTTAATTACAGAATTAGGTTATGTATTAGCAATATATTAAGAAAGAAAAGTAAGATGTTTAAAGTTAAATATTTGATATTTTTAAAATTTATGTATGCGTGATTTTGTGATTTAATTTTGATTTTTAAATATGTTTTTTAAAATTTATAAATATGTTTAAGTTTATGATTAAATTTTAAATTTCGAGTATGTATTATTTTCAATGTAGCTTTGATTTCTAAATATGTTTGTTTTACTGGGTAATGTTTGCGTTTTCAAGGTATGAAGTTATAGGTTTAAATATATACTTTTAAATTAATAATATTTATTCAAATTAATATTTTTTAAAGGGTTGAAGAAAAAACATAAAGTTTTTTAAAGTTAATATTGAGTTTATTTGGTTAAAGTGTTGAACTAGGGAATTAGAGAAAAGGGTTTAATTTTTTATGAAAATTTTTACTTTGGGTAGAACAAGAAATGAATAAAATTATAAATTTATTATTAAGTTTTTAAACTTGCACTTTGTAAACTGTGCTTGTTACATATTTTTTTTTGAGAAAATAAAAAAATTGATAACTTGCGAATTGAGTTCAAATTTCATTTTATAAAGCTACTTTCTTAGAAAATCCTAAGATAAAACCCAAAGGGTTAAATGTAAGAGAGATAGGTTTTTTAAATACAGTGACTGTTTCTCTGACAGAATTTGCTAAGCATTATCACAGGTTCTGGGTTAGGTCAGAAAGGCTTTCACAGAATTTTACCGGGGTCGGAAGACTGGCTGCTGTAGCAACATAAAACACACAAGCTTGCGCGCACGCGCACACACGAAAGAACACACATGAACTCGGACACACACACACTCACACACACACACGTGAACATACGCGCACACTCAGGAATACATTATCAGAAAATCTATTTTTATATTACTGTGAAACTTCACTTATTTCATATTGGTAAGTCTTTAGGTTATCCAGTAAAACATCGGATTTATACACTATTCGTGTTAAATGTCTTCTGTGATCATCGTTCATTTCGGACGTTTACTATCATTCACTCAGTTAATCTTAGGTTTAACCTCTGAGACAAGGTTTATAGCATCCAACTGTACCCAACCTAATATAGCCTTAATCGAGACGCTCTTTACTAACATGGAAAATGATTAGGCAATACCCATTTTTTATTTCCAAAACCCACATTTTCCAACCGTTATTTCTAAAACCTCCACATCTTCATTTTAGAAAATTTTATATCTTTAAAATCTACTGGTAAAATCCCAAGACCGCATCTGTTACTGTACAAAATCCTTACTTTTACCACTTCTTTTTTTCAATGAAAGGTTTACTAGTTAATCTTGAGGTTTACAACATACAGTTACATTTATACAACAAATACAGTAAATTTGGCTTAACATGGACACATATACGGTACTGTACAGACCGAGATATAACACGGCGTTCCTAGGCAACTTAGCGTCAGTCACGGCGTTATGTAGGCAATTTTGCGTCAGTGTTAGCCATGACACTATGAACCTGTGACTAAAGAGAACAACGTAACCCTGCTGTGATGTTGCTTTCAGACTACTTTGTTGAGCAATAATGCAAAAATATAGAGCGGTTACACGATATTATTGCAATTATCTGCCAAGTACAAATGTAAATAAAGATAAATAAATAAAGCTGGTCTAAGTAAAAAGCAATGTTTCAACTCAGTTGTCAGGACGGATGCTTGATGAGTTCATTTTTATAATGATTATTTCCCATCAAATATTAAATTTGTGGATTTGAATCAAAAACGTTTAGCAAAATTTTTTTTCACGCCAATTAATACAGTTAATTTAGACACTATTTTTGCACTTAAAATTATTTCAATATAAGTTATATTATAAAATATAATTAAATTTATGTCGGGTTTAATACCTGATACAATTTTAGAAACTCTTACGAACTTAATAATGAATAAACATTTATGTTTAGTACACAAAATAACCTTTTCCAACCGTTATGCAATACAGATTTTCAACTGCTCCAACTGATTTGAACAACTGCAACAATATTTAAATTCTCACACCTCTGGTTTTGTACGTTTGCTATCTGTAGGCAGCTCACAGATCTGCTATTTCAAATCTATCTGTTTAGTCTTCCGGGGAAATTCAAAATTATTCCAATCTCATTCTTTTATCCATCGCCAGAACGTCACCGTTTGTATTAGTATAGGGAATTCCAGCGATAGTGGGTAGAGGGGAAAAGTGCGCGTTAAGGGAACCAGACAGGCCCAAGCTACTTGGACCGAAGGGCTGTTCCATAAAGGTTCCTTTTATTACTCTACAACAGGGTACTTTATTGTTCTCGGTTTTTGCTTAATTACACTCATCAGTGGGCCCTTCAATTTTCCTTGAGACACTTTTTGGCAGATAACTACGTATGTTTGATAGTAGTACTGCGTTCCGTCAAAACATTTAAAAAAATGGAAGGAAAAGTTTTCTAAAAGACTATAAACTGGTTAAATCATTAATAAAATGTGTGAAATGTGATGCATATCAATCGCGGAGCAAAGGACAATATCATTTATAAATGTGGGGTTCGTACTGCAGAACTAAAAAACACGTAAGAGACAATACCTTTTTTGGATTAGCTCAAGTTACTCCACTTCAACCGCTCACAGTTCTGGCTGCGTGGATATTGTAATATCCGTTTTTTATTATTGTTTGTAAGACTGTAGTTTCACGGCCTACAGTGAAGAAGCTGATAAATGCTTTCAGGGAGATTCTCGGTTTGGCTTCTGGAGAATTCAACTAAAATAGGTGGCGCAGGACAAATTGTTGAAGTGGATGAAAGCTCATTTAGGAAACGTAAGTACAATCGTGGACGTTTGAGCAAAACTTGTTGGGTAGTTGGTGGTATAGATAGGGACTGTAAATGTTTTTTTTAAAAAAGGGATTCAGCTACATTACTGCAAATAATAATGGAAAATGTGAAGCCTGGGACAACAGTCAATACTGATATGTGTAGGGGGGACGATTCTCTGAGTTAAAATGGATATCTGCACAAAACAGTCAATAACTCTCTCAATTTTGTTGGTCCTGGTGATCGTAATGTGCATACGCAGACAATAGAAAGTCATTATGCTAAGATAAAACGTGATATGCGTCGAAGAATAGGTCGAATGGCAGTCACTAAGTTCGAAACTTACCTTGTGGAATACGTAGAGAAATATTGTTAATACGTAAAACATTTTAATTAGTAATAAATGAATATAGATATTTATGCCATAGAATAGAATAAACAAGACAACGCCAAATCCGGTCACTATGTAAATAATAGGTAGGTAGTTTATGTAAGTCCTAGATTAAGAGGAAAAATAAGACAATACTATTTATAGTAGCTTCATGTAAATAAATGGCTACATATGAGGTGACTCCAAGAATATATGAAATATGACAAGGCTCTCTGGGCCGCTTTTGGTAAAATGAGGAAATTGTTTCATAAATAGTTTAGTATTTAAAATCAATAATTTTCCATATTACTTGGAGCGGCAGGAGAAGCATTCTGCTCTGAAATGAAATAGCCTTGAAAAACTTCATCAAATTTGAATGTATTTTGTTCTACATTAATAATTTCATTTCTATATGCTGTAAAACATAGTTGGTTAGTTATAATAATTAAGTTATTTTTGTTGGTGGTTCGCTCTTTATACGAAGTATACTTTGTACAACAGAGCGAACTTTATTTTATACAATAAATAATTTGTGTATGTATTCCCAAAGTGTAGCTGCGTTTGCACAATTATAATCTTTGTGCTTTTGCTTATCGAGTCGCTGTGCTTACTGGTTTGCAAAAGTGCCTTTAATAAAATAGAAGGGCTTACTAATATTTCCATTCAAGTGGAAAAGTTGAAATTCAACAACAATAGGCGACCAAAAGGTCGAACTTTAATAACAATAGGCGACCGCTAAGGGTATAGCACAAATTCTACCTGTTGTTGGTATGCCCGTCTGATTTCCTTAACCCGAAAGTGCTAATAGATTGCAATATTAAGGAACCTGACGGATTACAGGCACACAGAATTGTTTAGGACCACAGGTTTCCAAGTAATATGCTGTAAATGGCGGGTTGTTGTGGTAGAGGAAGGCTAATCCCTATATCCTCAGCACTAATATCTCAAGTTTCTTCCTCGTTAGTAGAACAAGAACCGCTTGGGCTTGGTCAGCTCATATTGCTCAGATGGATATTTCATGACACATAGATATACTTACAGTGGAATTGGAATTAAGCAGAATTATTTCTTTTCACAATAGAAATATACTGTATTGAATACTATACTTACAGATGTAAGTTATTGAATAAATATTGTTTATATATAAAGTAGATTTGACAGTCTTGTAGCTTATCACTAGATTCTATTCACTGTAGACAAATAGAGGCAAACAGAATTACATTTCCGCTGTGAACGCTTTGACTGAACGACTATCTGAAACAAAAGTTTTTAGTATTTATAAAAACATTATTTCCACACATTTCTTGCTGAGTAAAAACCCCAATATTGTGGTTTATTCTATACCTTATAGGCCTATTAGTCAACATCTTATATTACCTTACACTTCTCTTTTATGTGTGTGTGTGTGTGTGTGTGTGTGTGTGTGTGTGTGTGTGTGTGTGTGTGTGTGTGTGTGTGTGTGTGTGTGTGTGTGTGTGTGTGTGTGTGTGTGTGTGTGTGTGTGTGTGTGTGTGTGTGTGTGTGTGTGTGTGTGTGTGTGTGTATGTGTTGCGACACAAAGATAAACATTTTGAACAAGTGTCGCCGACCGAAGTCAGCTCTGTGCTAACGCTTGCCAAAATCTGCCAGTGAACCAGTCACTGGATTTTATTTTTTAAAACCTAACTCGCAGAAATTTAACCCATTGAGTACTGTTTTCCGGGGAATGACTTCTTTTTAGGCATCTCAATTTAACGACCATGGTGTCGGAGTGTGTAAAAACACTGTTTTTTATTTCATATCAATTTTCGCTTTAGCACAGATTTATCACTTTAATAAAATTTAACTTCTTACAAAACTACTTCATACGTTTTACAGAATTTCTAAAGCACAACAAAACTTTTATAATTGAACTTAGTATTTATTTCTTAATGACCTCCCTAAAAGGAGAAACATATTAACATTTTTAATTTAATAAGAAAAATCACAAATGCAAGTATATCACATTTTAACAGAATGTTTCACCTATTCAAAATACAAAATTCATACCCCATGTTTTCATATATTATATTCATAATTTATACAAAATCTATGCATAATTAGGATATCCTGTCCTTCAAAACAAACCCCCATATTTAGGAAACAATTTAGTTAAAACTTACTTCCCTATTTAGCATTAAACATTTCAAATATGTCCCCGTTATTTTACATAAAAACCAATTTATGAAAGAAAAACCCCAAACATTAACTTATAACAATTTATAACGACAATTTATATACTAAACATTTAACATCATTTATCAAGCCTCACCCATTTTGATCAACAAATCTTATCTAGAATAAAACTCAAATTGACAACAAATATCAGAAATATTTACCCAATTTTAAACATCACATTTAGATCCTAATATTAACACTATATTTGTATAATCAGCATTTATATATATATATATATATATATATATATATATATATATATATATATATATAGAAATCATACTTTTTTAAAGTTTATCAATTAATATTTAATATATGCTTTTTGACTGTTGTTTGTTTTCGAAATTAGTTTGTTTTGGTATTGGAAAATTACTTTTACTTTTAAGTAAGTAATAAATTATATATTACGCGTTCTTTTCTTTGAAGTAGGTTCTTTTTTTACATTATTTATTATATTTTAATGATGTTACATGCATTTGTCTGTTACACATTAGGTTAGCAGAATACATCAGATGTCTCACATTAGCTTGCTACGCATTAGGAGTTTCTCCACATCAGATGCGCTCGCATTAGGTTGAGTAGAGGCAACTGATGGCAAACAGCTGTTGACGTTGTTTTCGGCCATCCTTAGTGGAGCTCGTAAGATTGCTTACGCAACAGAGTTTTTTATGAGTTTGCTTTGAGTTGTATTATGTTTTTGTACTAATATTAGTATAAAGCATGGATCTGTGCAACGGCTGTATCGTAGGATATTTCACCACCAAGAGTCTTATCAAAATTGCCGTAGTTGATTGTTTAGTCCATGGTGTTTTGAGAAACAAATTGAAGTGTGGTCGATGTGGGGATGTTTGCCATCTGCATGAAGAGAAACGTAATTCAGGTGCAATAAAATGATAAAAATCCCTAAATCTAAAACAATACAGTGTATTTAATGTATCAGCACGGGCTGGTACATTTATCGACAAACCCCAATTGAATTGAAAAATATGTTCATCCTAGTGTCAATCCTTCTAAATTTAAAGCCGCTTTGACAAGAGCTTCAGAGGGAACTCAACATGTCCAGAAAATCTATTGTTGACTGGTACTACTTTTGTTGTACGATTGTTTTGATACGTGTAGTAAACTTTAAATACTTGCTGGAAGTAGCAAGATTGTAACGTTAACAAGATAGATAATTTAATATCTGGATACGTTGTTACAGGTATGTAGGCTATGATAAATTAAAAAGTGAATGTATATGTATGGGATGCACGATTACATTATAGTTTAAACGTAGGCTATTTTATTTGAAAGTTAATCACAACTAAATAAATATAAGTAAGTACTACTACTTCTAATAAACTTATTAATCACTTAAACAATAGTCTATGACTATCCGAACTTTGAATTCAAAGTTCGGATAGTCATAAACTATTGTTTAAGTGATTAATAAGATTCAACCGAATGTAATGGACTATAAAATTCAAGAATTCTAATAAACATTAGAAATTTATAAACATCAAGTTGAAGACAAACTAATTAATGAACAAATTCAAGTGAAACTAAAACACTAAAGTATTTTCAGTATAACTATTTATAATGTCATAACAAAAAGTGTTATACATAGAAGTGTAATTACCAATAAACATATGTTAGAATTATAGTTCACATCATTTAATTTTGTTATATCCTTGTTTTTTCTGAAGATGCTAATAGATTTATTGACAAAAAGCTTTGAAAAACATATAAATTAAAACAATTCTTGCATTTGAAATATTTGTATTTATTATAATATTAAGAGTCTAAATTATATTATACTCATATCAAATATTTTATAACTTTTAGGCTTTTCCTGTCATAAATGTTATAATGGAAAGAAAAACCAGAAAGGCATATGACAATATTTTTAACTATGTTAAAAATATTGTTCCCGGTCTTAGGCCAACATCGTAACTTATTTTGAATAAGCATTACAAGGAACTGATCAGGCTGCATTCCCTGAAGTACAGCGGGATTAATGTTGGTTCCATATCGTAAATGCAAGTATTAGATAATTTAAAAATTGTATTTGAAAAATATATATTTATATTGCTTTACTTTATGTATCACTATCAATCTAAACAGCAAATTTTGCAGAATCATTTCTTTAAAAATATAATTACTTAAACCTTGCACAAACCAAAGTTGAAATGCTGTGTTTGTGTTGCATATCTAGGAAAGTTTTAATATTTTCTTATTAATATCACTTGGAAAAAACTACTTCCAGTTATTTTTCAATAGACATATTTCAAAAAAGATCAGTCCATTTTTGTTCAAGAAATTGAGTATGGATTTTTAAAACTATGACTAGTAGAATAGTAATTACATAGTAGTTTATTTGCAATTAAATAATTCAATCAGAATCAAGTGTTGAATTTCAAATCTGAATTAAGTATTTATGATCATGTTTTGTTTTCACAATTTTTGACTACATTGTCCAGTAAGCGAAGGAGGGCAACGTAAATGCTGACATGAGATGTTTCCTCGATTATGTTCTGAGCATATGGATTCAGGGTAAAACATTTTCTTTAATTCAACCCTGGATCACTTCTTCTTGGCTAGTTAAATGTAGTCACTTTTTATTGTAGACTTCGTGAATGTTTTTTTAACCATTCATAAAATAATTACTTTTGTGTGAATTGCATATTGAGAAAAAGAATAACTTATAGAAAGGATATTCATGTTTATTTGAGAACTGTAGATACTATTGAATAAATGCTGAGCAGGTTGAATATCCAGTCAACAGTTTATTTATTTAGTGCAACATTTCGGCAACTATTTTGTTGCTCTTATCGATCCGGAAGACAATTATACATTGCATTACAAATAGGCACGAAAAATAAAAAAGCAATGAAATTTTAGTTAAACGCTTTAATTGTTCAAGTGATTACTTAAGATTCACCGAACGTAATGGTCTACAAGATTAAAGAACTTTTAGTCAAAAACCTAATAAAATAACCCACCGACGTTGTGATAGTCATCTAAAATATAATTAAAAACAGTAACAAAACAGAGAAAACAATATACACATATAAAAACACACAAAGAAAATAAACCTCACATAAAACTATAAAACAACTAAAGGTTGAACCATTTAACCAATATAAATTATTTCCTGGAAGTTTTTAATTTATGTAACAATGGCTTATAAATACTATATAACTTATCACAATCATTTTTAATATTGATAGGATTCTTTTGTAAGTTAATATGGACAACTCTAGAATAAGCGCACTTCCTCCAGTTGGATTCATTATCGAGTCTAATAAAAATTTCAAAATAACATTTTTGGATTCATTATCCAGTATAATAAAACTTTCAAAATAATATTTTTGGATTCTTTATCCAGTATAAAAAAACTTTCAAAATAAAATTTTTGAATTCATTATCCAGAATAATAAAAGTTTCAAAATAAAATTTTTGGATTCATTATCCTGTATAATATAACTTTCAAAATAAAATTTTTGGATTCATTATCCAGTATAAAAAAACTTTCAAAATAAAATTTTTGGATTCATTATCCAGAATAATAAAAGTTTCAAAATAAAATTTTTGGATTCATTATCCAGTATAAAAAAACTTTCAAAATAAAATTTTTGGATTCATTATCAAGTATAATAAAACTTTCAAAATAAAACTTTTGAATTCATTATCCAGTATAAAAAAAATTTCAAAACAAAATTTTTGGATTCATTATCCAGTATAAAAAAAATTTCAAAATAAAGTTTTTGGATTCATTATCCAGTATAAAAAAACTTTCAAAATAAAATTTTTGGATTCATTATCCATTATAAAAACACTTTCAAAATAAAATTTTTGGTTTCATTATCCAGTATAATAAAAGTTTCAAAATAAAATTTTTGGATTCATTATTCAGTATAATAAAACTTTCAAAATAAAATTTTTGGATTCATTATCCAGTATAAAAAAACTTTCAAAATGAAATTTTTGGATTCATTATCCAGAATAATAAAAGTTTCAAAATAAAATTTTTGGATACATTATCCAGTATAAAAAAACTTTCAAAATAAAATTTTTGGATTCATTATCCAGTATAATAAAACTTTCAAAATAAAATTTTTGAATTCTTTATCCAGTATAAAAAAACTTTCAAAACAAAATTTTTGGATTCATTATCCAGTATAAAAAAACTTTCAAAATAAAGTTTTTGGATTCATTATCCAGTATAAAAAAACTTTCAAAATAAAATTTTTGGATTCAATATCCATTATAAAAAACTTTCAAAATAAAATTTTTGGATTCATTATCCAATATAATAAAACTTTCAAATTAAAATTTTTGGATTCATTATCCAGTATAAAAAAACTTTCAAAATAAAATTATTGGATTCATAATCCAGAATAATAAAACTTTCAAAATAAAATTTTTGAATTCATTATCCAGTATAAAAGAACTTTCAAAATAAAATTTTTGGTTTCATTATCCAGTATAAAAAAAGTTTCAAAATAAAATTTTTGGATTCATTATTCAGTATAATAAAACTTTCAAAATAAAATTTTTGGATTCATTATCCAGTATAAAAAAACTTTCAAAATAAAATTTTTGGAATCATTATCCAGTATAAAAAAACTTTCAAAACAACATTTTTGGATTCATTATCCAGTATAAAAAAATTTTCAAAATAAAGTTTTTGGATTCATTATCCAGTATAAAAAAAACTTTCAAAATAAAATTTTTGGATTCATTATCCATTATAAAAAAACTTTCAAAATAAAGTTTTTGGATTCATTATCCAGTATAATAAAACTTTCAAAATAAAGTTTTTGGATTCATTATCCAGTGTAAAAAAACTTTCAAAATGATGTTTTTGGATTCATTATCCAGTATAAAAAAACTTACAAAATAAAATTTTTGGATTCATTATCCATTATAAAAAACTTTCAAAATAAAATTTTTGGTTTCATTATCCAGTATAATAAAAGTTTCAAAATAAAATTTTTGGATTCATTATTCAGTATAATAAAACTTTCAAAATAAAATTTTTGGATTCATTATCCAGTATAAAAAAACTTTCAAAATAAAATTTTTGGATTCATTATCCAGAATAATAAAAGTTTCAAAATAAAATTTTTGGATTCATTATCCAGTATAAATAAACTTTCAAAATAAAATTTTTGGATTCATTATCCAGTATAATAAAACTTTCAAAAAAAAACTTTTGAATTCATTATCCAGTATAAAAAAACTTTCAAAACCAAATTTTTGGATTGATTATCCAGTGTAAAAAAATTTTCAAAATAAAGTTTTTGGATTCATTATCCAGTATAAAAAAACTTTCAAAATAAAATTTTTGTATTCATTATCCATTATAAAAAAACTTTCAAAATAAAATTTTTGGATTTATTATCCAGGATAATAAAACGTTCAAAATAAAATTTTTGGATTCATTATCCAGTATAAAAAAACTCAAAATAAAATTTTTGGATTTATTATCCAGTATAAAAAACTTTCAAAATAAAATTTTTGGATTCATTATCCAGTGTAAAAAAACTTTCAAAATGATGTTTTTGGATTCATTATCCAGTATAAAAAAACTTACAAAATAAAATTTTTTTATTCATTATCCATTATAAAAAACTTTCAAAATAAAATTTTTGGTTTCATTATCCAGTATAATAAAAGTTTCAAAATAAAATTTTTGGATTCATTATTCAGTATAATAAAACTTTCAAAATAAAATTTTTGGATTCATTATCCAGTATAAAAAAACTTTCAAAATAAAATTTTTGGATTCATTATCCAGAATAATAAAAGTTTCAAAATAAAATTTTTGGATTCATTATCCAGTATAAAAAAACTTTCAAATTAAAATTTTTGGATTCATTATCCAGTATAATAAAACTTTCAAAATAAAACTTTTGAATTCATTATCCAGTATAAAAAAACTTTCAAAACAAAATTTTTGGATTCATTATCCATTATAAAAACACTTTCAAAATAAAATTTTTGGTTTCATTATCCAGTATAATAAAAGTTTCAAAATAAAATTTTTGGATTCATTATTCAGTATAATAAAACTTTCAAAATAAAATTTTTGGATTCATTATCCAGTATAAAAAAACTTTCAAAATGAAATTTTTGGATTCATTATCCAGAATAATAAAAGTTTCAAAATAAAATTTTTGGATACATTATCCAGTATAAAAAAACTATCAAAATAAAATTTTTGGATTCATTATCCAGTATAATAAAACTTTCAAAATAAAATTTTTGAATTCTTTATCCAGTATAAAAAAACTTTCAAAACAAAATTTTTGGATTCATTATCCAGTATAAAAAAACTTTCAAAATAAAGTTTTTGGATTCATTATCCAGTATAAAAAAACTTTCAAAATAAAATTTTTGGATTCAATATCCATTATAAAAAACTTTCAAAATAAAATTTTTGGATTCATTATCCTGTATAAAAAAACTTTCAAAATAAAATTTTTGGACTCATTATCCAATATAATAAAACTTTCAAATTAAAATTTTTGGATTCATTATCCAGTATAAAAAAACTTTCTAAATAAAATTATTGGATTCATAATCCAGAATAATAAAACTTTCAAAATAAAATTTTTGAATTCATTATCCAGTATAAAAGAACTTTCAAAATAAAATTTTTGGTTTCATTATCCAGTATAAAAAAAGTTTCAAAATAAAATTTTTGGATTCATTATTCAGTATAATAAAACTTTCAAAATAAAATTTTTGGATTCATTATCCATTATAAAAAAACTTTCAAAATAAAATTTTTGGAATCATTATCCAGTATAAAAAAACTTTCAAAACAACATTTTTGGATTCATTATCCAGTATAAAAAAATTGTCAAAATAAAGTTTTTGGATTCATTATCCAGTATAAAATAACTTTCAAAATAAAATTTTTGGATTCATTATCCATTATAAAAAAACTTTCAAAATAAAGTTTTTGGATTCATTATCCAGTATAAAAAAACTTTCAAAATAAAATTTTTGGATTCATTATCCATTATAAAAAACTTTCAAAATAAAATTTTTGGTTTCATTATCCAGTATAATAAAAGTTTCAAAATAAAATTTTTGGATTCATTATTCAGTATAATAAAACTTTCAAAATAAAATTTTTGGATTTATTATCCAGTATAAAAAAACTTTCAAAATAAAATTTTTGGATTCATTATCCAGTATAAAAAAAACTTTCAAAATAAAATTTTTGGATTCATTATGCAGTATAATAAAACTTTCAAAATAAAATTCTTGAATTCATTATCCAGTATAAAAAAACTTTCAAAACAAAATTTTTGAATTCATTATCCAGTATAAAAAAACTTTCAAAATAAAGTTTTTCGATTCATTATCCAGTATAAAAAAACTTTCAAAATAACATTTTTGGATTCATTATCCATTATAAAAAAACTTTCAAAATAAAATTTTTGGTTTCTATATCCAGTATAATAAAAGTTTCAAAATAAAATTTTTGGATTCATTATCCATTATAAAAACACTTTCAAAATAAAATTTTTGGTTTCATTATCCAGTATAATAAAAGTTTCAAAATAAAATTTTTGGATTCATTATTCAGTATAATAAAACTTTCAAAATAAAATTTTTGGATTCATTATCCAGTATAAAAAAACTTTCAAAATGAAATTTTTGGATACATTATCCAGAATAATAAAAGTTTCAAAATAAAATTTTTGGATACATTATCCAGTATAAAAAAACTTTCAAAATAAAATTTTTGGATTCATTATCCAGTATAATAAAACTTTCAAAATAAAATTTTTGAATTCTTTATCCAGTATAAAAAAACTTTCAAAACAAAATTTTTGGATTCATTATCCAGTATAAAAAAACTTTCAAAATAAAGTTTTTGGATTCATTATCCAGTATAAAAAAACTTTCAAAATAAAATTTTTGGATTCAATATCCATTATAAAAAACTTTCAAAATAAAATTTTTGGATTCATTATCCTGTATAAAAAAACTTTCAAAATAAAATTTTTGGACTCATTATCCAATATAATAAAACTTTCAAATTAAAATTTTTGGATTCATTATCCAGTATAAAAAAACTTTCTAAATAAAATTATTGGATTCATAATGCAGAATAATAAATCTTTCAAAATAAAATTTTTGAATTCATTATCCAGTATAAAAGAACTTTCAAAATAAAATTTTTGGTTTCATTATCCAGTATAAAAAAAGTTTCAAAATAAAATTTTTGGATTCATTATGCAGTATAATAAAACTTTCAAAATAAAATTCTTGAATTCATTATCCAGTATAAAAAAACTTTCAAAACAAAATTTTTGAATTCATTATCCAGTATAAAAAAATTTTCAAAATAAAGTTTTTCGATTCATTATCCAGTATAAAAAAACTTTCAAAATAACATTTTTGGATTCATTATCCATTATAAAAAAACTTTCAAAATAAAATTTTTGGTTTCTATATCCAGTATAATAAAAGTTTCAAAATAAAATTTTTGGATTCATTATCCAGTATAAAAAAACTTTCAAAATGAAATTTTTGGATTCATTATCCAGAATAATAAAAGTTTCAAATACAATTTTTGGATTCATTATCCAGTATAAAAAAACTTTCAAAATAAAATTTTTGGATTCATTATCCAGTATAATAAAACTTTCAAAATAAAATTTTTGAATTCTTTATCCAGTATAAAAAAACTTTCAAAACAAAATTTTTGGATTCATTATCCAGTATAAAAAAACTTTCAAAATAAAGTTTTTGGATTCATTATCCAATATAAAAAAACTTTCAAAATAAAATTTTTGGATTCATTATCCAGTATAAAAAAACTTTGAAAATAAAATTTTTTGATTCATTATCCAGAATAATAAAACTAAAAATAAAATTTTTGGATTCATTATCCAGTATAAAAAAACTTTTAAAATAAAATTTTTGGATTCATTATCCAGTATAAAAAAACTTTCAAAATAAAATTTTTGAATTCATTATCCAGTATAATAAAACTTTCAAAATAAAATTTTTGGATTCATTATCCACTATAAAAATATTTTCAAAATAAAATTTTTGGATTCATTATCCATTATAAAAAAACTTTCAAAATAAAGTTTTTGGATTCATTATCCAGTATAAAAAAACTTTCAAAATAAAATTTTTGGATTCATTATCCATTATAAAAAACTTTCAAAATAAAATTTTTGGTTTCATTATCCAGTATAATAAAAGTTTCAAAATAAAATTTTTGGATTCATTATCCATTATAAAAAACTTTCAAAATAAAATTTTTGGATTCATTATCCTGTATAAAAAAACTTTCAAAATAAAATTTTTGGATTCATTATCCAATATAATAAAACTTTCAAATTAAAATTTTTGGATTCATTATCCAGTATAAAAAAACTTTCAAAATAAAATTATTGGATTCATTATCCAGAATAATAAAACTTTCAAAATAAAATTTTTGAATTCATTATCCAGTATAAAAGAACTTTCAAAATAAAATTTTTGGTTTCATTATCCAGTATAAAAAAAGTTTCAAAATAAAATTTTTGGATTCATTATTCAGTATAATAAAACTTTCAAAATAAAATTTTTGGATTCATTATCCAGTATAAAAAAACTTTCAAAATAAAATTTTTGGAATCATTATCCAGTATAAAAAAACTTTCAAAACAACATTTTTGGATTCATTATCCAGTATAAAAAAATTTTCAAAATAAAGTTTTTGGATTCATTATCCAGTATAAAAAAACTTTCAAAATAAAATTTTTGGATTCATTATCCATTATAAAAAAACTTTCAAAATAAAATTTTTGGATTCATTATCCAGTGTAAAAAAAACTTTCAAAATAAAGTTTTTGGATTCATTATCCAGTATAAAAAAACTTTCAAAATAAAATTTTTGGATTCATTATCCATTATAAAAAACTTTCAAAATAAAATTTTTGGTTTCATTATCCAGTATAATAAAAGTTTCAAAATAAAATTTTTGGATTCATTATTCAGTATAATAAAACTTTCAAAATAAAATTTTTGGATTTATTATCCAGTATAAAAAAACTTTCAAAATAAAATTTTTGGATTCATTATCCAGTATAAAAAAAACTTTCAAAATAAAATTTTTGGATTCATTATGCAGTATAATAAAACTTTCAAAATAAAATTCTTGAATTCATTATCCAGTATAAAAAAACTTTCAAAACAAAATTTTTGAATTCATTATGCAGTATAATAAAACTTTCAAAATAAAATTTTTCAATTCATTATCCAGTATAAAAAAACTTTCAAAACAACATTTTTGGATTCATTATCCAGTATAAAAAAATTGTCAAAATAAAGTTTTTGGATTCATTATCCAGTATAAAAAAACTTTCAAATTAAAATTTTTGGATTCATTATCCATTATAAAAAAACTTTCAAAATAAAGTTTTTGGATTCATTATCCAGTATAAAAAAACTTTCAAAATAAAATTTTTGGATTCATTATCCATTAAAAAAAAACTTTCAAAATAAAATTTTTGGTTTCATTATCTAGTATAATAAAAGTTTCAAAATAAAATTTTTGGATTCATTATTCAGTATAATAAAACTCAAAATAAAATTTTTGGATTTATTATCCAGTATAAAAAAACTTTCAAAATAAAATTTTTGGATTCATTATCCAGTATAAAAAAAACTTTCAAAATAAAATTTTTGGATTCATTATGCAGTATAATAAAACTTTCAAAATAAAATTTTTGAATTCATTATCCAGTATAAAAAAACTTTCAAAACAAAATTTTTGAATTCATTATCCAGTATAAAAAAACTTTCAAAATAAAGTTTTTCGATTCATTATCCAGTATAAAAAAACTTTCAAAATAACATTTTTGGATTCATTATCCATTATAAAAAAACTTTCAAAATAAAATTTTTGGTTTCTATATCCAGTATAATAAAAGTTTCAAAATAAAATTTTTGGATTCATTATTCAGTATAATAAAACTTTCAAAATAAAATTTTTGGATTCATTATCCAGTATAAAAAAACTTTCAAAATAAAGTTTTTGGATTCATTATCCAGTATAAAAAAACTTTCAAAATAACATTTTTGGATTCATTATCCATTATAAAAAAACTTTCAAAATAAAATTTTTGGTTTCTATATCCAGTATAATAAAAAGTTTCAAAATAAAATTTTTGGATTCATTATCCAGTATAAAAAAACTTTCAAAATGAAATTTTTGGATTCATTATCCAGAATAATAAAAGTTTCAAATACAATTTTTGGATTCATTATCCAGTATAAAAAAACTTTCAAAATAAAATTTTTTAATTCATTATCCAGTATAATAAAACTTTCAAAATAAAATTTTTGAATTCTTTATCCAGTATAAAAAAACTTTCAAAACAAAATTTTTGGATTCATTATCCAGTATAAAAATACTCAAAATAAAGTTTTTGGATTCATTATCCAGTATAAAAAAACTTTCAAAATAAAATTTTTGGATTCATTATCCAGTATAAAAAAACTTTGAAAATAAAATTTTTTGATTCATTATCCAGAATAATAAAACTATAAAAATAAAATTTTTGGATTCATTATCCAGTATAAAAAAACTTTTAAAATAAAATTTTTGGATTCATTATCCAGTATAAAAAAACTTTCAAAATAAAATTTTTGAATTCATTATCCAGTATAATAAAACTTTCAAAATAAAATTTTTGGATTCATTATCCACTATAAAAATATTTTCAAAATAAAATTTTTGGATTCATTATCCAGAATAATAAAACTTTCAAAATAAAATTTTTGAATTCATTATCCAGTATAAAAGAATTTTCAAAATAAAATTTTTGGTTTCATTATCCAGTATAAAAAAAGTTTCAAAATAAAATTTTTGGATTCATTATTCAGTATAATAAAACTTTCAAAATAAAATTTTTGGATTCATTATCCAGTATAAAAAAACTTTCAAAATAAAATTTTTGGAATCATTATCCAGTATAAAAAAACTTTCAAAACAACATTTTTGGATTCATTATCCAGTATAAAATTTTTCAAAATAAAGTTTTTGGATTCATTATCCAGTATAAAAAACTTTCAAAATAAAATTTTTGGATTCATTATCCGTTATAAAAAAACTTTCAAAATAAAATTTTTGGATTCATTATCCAGTGTAAAAAAACTTTCAAAATAAAGTTTTTGGATTCATCATCCAGTATAAAAAAACTTTCAAAATAAAATTTTTGGATTCATTATCCATTATAAAAAACTTTCAAAATAAAATTTTTGGTTTCATTATCCAGTATAATAAAAGTTTCAAAATAAAATTTTTGGATTCATTATTCAGTATAATAAAACTTTCAAAATAAAATTTTTGGATTTATTATCCAGTATAAAAAAACTTTCAAAATAAAATTTTTGGATTCAATATCCAGTATAAAAAAAACTTTCAAAATAAAATTTTTGGATTCATTATGCAGTATAATAAAACTTTCAAAATAAAATTTTTCAATTCATTATCCAGTATAAAAAAACTTTCAAAACAAAATTTTTGAATTCATTATCCAGTATAAAAAAACTTTCAAAATAAAGTTTTTCGATTCATTATCCAGTATAAAAAAACTTTCAAAATAACATTTTTGGATTCATTATCCATTATAAAAAAACTTTCAAAATAAAATTTTTGGATTCATTATCCAATATAATAAAACTTTCAAAATAAAATTTTTGAATTCATTATCCAGTATAAAAAAAACTTTCAAAACAAAATTTTTGGATTCATTATCCAGTGTAAAAAAATTTTCAAAATAAAGTTTTTGGATTCATTATCCAGTATAAAAAAACTTTCAAAATAAAATTTTTGTATTCATTATCCATTATAAAAAAACTTTCAAAATAAAATTTTTGGATTTATTATCCAGGATATTAAAACGTTCAAAATAAAATTTTTGGATTCATTATCCAGTATAAAAAAACTCAAAATAAAATTTTTGGATTTATTATCCAGTATAAAAAACTTTCAAAATAAAATTTTTGGATTCATTATCCAGTGTAAAAAAACTTTCAAAATGAAGTTTTTGGATTCATTATCCAGTATAAAAAAACTTACAAAATAAAATTTTTGGTTTCATTATCCAGTATAATAAAAGTTTCAAAATAAAATTTTTGGATTCATTATTCAGTATAATAAAACTTTCAAAATAAAATTTTTGGATTTATTATCCAGTATAAAAAAACTTTCAAAATAAAATTTTTGGATTCATTATCCAGAATAATAAAAGTTTCAAAATAAAATTTTTGGATTCATTATCCAGTATAAAAAAACTTTCAAAATAAAATTTTTGGATTCTTTATCCAGTATAATAAAACTTTCAAAATAAAACTTTTGAATTCATTATCCAGTATAAAAAAACTTTCAAAACAAAATTTTTGGACTCATTATCCAGTATAAAAAAAATTTCAAAATAAAGTTTTTGGATTCATTATCCAGTATAAAAAAACTTTCAAAATAAAATTTTTGGATTCATTATCCATTATAAAAAACTTTCAAAATAAAATTTTTGGTTTCATTATCCAGTATAATAAAAGTTTCAAAATAAAATTTTTGGATTCATTATTCAGTATAATAAAACTTTCAAAATAAAATTTTTGGATTTATTATCCAGTATAATAAAACTTTCAAAATAAAATTTTTGGATTCATTATCCACTATAAAAATATTTTCAAAATAAAATTTTTGGATTCAATATCCAGAATAATAAAACTTCCAAAATAAAATTTTTTGATTCAATATCTAGTATAAAAAAATTTCAAAATAAAATTTTTGGATTCATTATCCAGTATAAAAAAACTTTCAAAATAAAGTTTTTGGATTCATTATCCAGTATAAAAAAACTTTCAAAATAAAATTTTTGGATTCATTATCCATTATAAAAAACTTTCAAAATAAAATTTTTGGATTCATTATCCTGTATAAAAAAACTTTCAAAATAAAATTTTTGGATTCATTATCCAATATAATAAAACTTTCAAATTAAAATTTTTGGATTCATTATCCAGTATAAAAAATCTTTCAAAATAAAATTATTGGATTCATTATCCAGAATAATAAAACTTTCAAAATAAAATTTTTGAATTCATTATCCAGTATAAAAGAATTTTCAAAATGAAATTTTTGGTTTCATTATCCAGTATAAAAAAAGTTTCAAAATAAAATTTTTGGATTCATTATTCAGTATAATAAAAGTTTCAAAATAAAATTTTTGGATTCATTATCCAGTATAAAAAAACTTTCAAAATAAAATTTTTGGAATCATTATCCAGTATAAAAAAACTTTCAAAACAACATTTTTGGATTCATTATCCAGTATAAAAAAATTTTCAAAATAAAGTTTTTGGATTCATTATCCAGTATAAAAAAACTTTCAAAATAAAATTTTTGGATTCATTATCCGTTATAAAAAAACTTTCAAAATAAAATTTTTGGATTCATTATCCAGTGTAAAAAAACTTTCAAAATAAAGTTTTTGGATTCATTATCCAGTATAAAAAAACTTTCAAAATAAAATTTTTGGATTCATTATCCATTATAAAAAACTTTCAAAATAAAATTTTTGGTTTCATTATCCAGTATAATAAAAGTTTCAAAATAAAATTTTTGGATTCATTATTCAGTATAATAAAACTTTCAAAATAAAATTTTTGGATTTATTATCCAGTATAAAAAAACTTTCAAAATAAAATTTTTGGATTCATTATCCAGTATAAAAAAAACTTTCAAAATAAAATTTTTGGATTCATTATGCAGTATAATAAAACTTTCAAAATAAAATTTTTCAATTCATTATCCAGTATAAAAAAACTTTCAAAACAAAATTTTTGAATTCATTATCCAGTATAAAAAAACTTTCAAAATAAAGTTTTTCGATTCATTATCCAGTATAAAAAAACTTTCAAAATAACATTTTTGGATTCATTATCCATTATAAAAAAACTTTCAAAATAAAATTTTTGGATTCATTATCCAATATAATAAAACTTTCAAAATAAAATTTTTGAATTCATTATCCAGTATAAAAAAACTTTCAAAACAAAATTTTTGGATTCATTATCCAGTGTAAAAAAATTTTCAAAATAAAGTTTTTGGATTCATTATCCAGTATAAAAAAACTTTCAAAATAAAATTTTTGTATTCATTATCCATTATAAAAAAACTTTCAAAATAAAATTTTTGGATTTATTATCCAGGATATTAAAACGTTCAAAATAAAATTTTTGGATTCATTATCCCGTATAAAAAAACTCAAAATAAAATTTTTGGATTTATTATCCAGTATAAAAAACTTTCAAAATAAAATTTTTGGATTCATTATCCAGTGTAAAAAAACTTTCAAAATGAAGTTTTTGGATTCATTATCCAGTATAAAAAAACTTACAAAATAAAATTTTTGGATTCATTATCCAGTATAAAAAAACTTTCAAAATAAAATTTTTGGATTCTTTATCCAGTATAATAAAACTTTCAAAATAAAACTTTTGAATTCATTATCCAGTATAAAAAAACTTTCAAAACAAAATTTTTGGATTCATTATCCAGTATAAAAAAAATTTCAAAATAAAGTTTTTGGATTCATTATCCAGTATAAAAAAACTTTCAAAATAAAATTTTTGGATTCATTATCCATTATAAAAAACTTTCAAAATAAAATTTTTGGTTTCATTATCCAGTATAATAAAAGTTTCAAAATAAAATTTTTGGATTCATTATTCAGTATAATAAAACTTTCAAAATAAAATTTTTGGATTTATTATCCAGTATAAAAAAACTTTCAAAATAAAATTTTTGGATTCATTATCCAATATAATAAAACTTTCAAAATAAAATTTTTGGATTCATTATCCATTATAAAAAACTTTCAAAATAAAATTTTTGGTTTCATTATCCAGTATAATAAAAGTTTCAAAATAAAATTTTTGGATTCATTATTCAGTATAATAAAACTTTCAAAATAAAATTTTTGGATTTATTATCCAGTATAAAAAAACTTTCAAAATAAAATTTTTGGATTCATTATCCAATATAATAAAACTTTCAAAATAAAATTTTTGAATTCTTTATCAAGTATAAAAAAACTTTCAAAATAAAGTTTTTCGATTCATTATCCAGTATAAAAAAACTTTCAAAATAACATTTTTGGATTCATTATCCATTATAAAAACACTTTCAAAATAAAATTTTTGGTTTCATTATCCAGTATAATAAAAGTTTCACAATAAAATTTTTGGATTCATTATCCAGAATAATAAAAGTTTCAAAATAAAATTTTTGGATTCATTATCCAGTATAAAAAAACTTTCAAAATAAAATTTTTGGATTCATTATCCAGTATAATAAAACTTTCAAAATAAAATTTTTGAATTCTTTATCCAGTATAAAAAAACTTTCAAAACAAAATTTTTGGATTCATTATCCAGTATAAAAAAACTTTCAAAATAAAGTTTTTGGATTCATTATCCAGTATAATAAAACTTTCAAATTAAAATTTTTGGATTCAATATCCAGTATAAAAAAACTTTCAAAATAAAATTATTGGATTCATTATCCAGAATAATAAAACTTTAAAAATAAAATTTTTAAATTCATTATCCAGTATAAAAGAACTTTCAAAATAAAATTTTTGGTTTCATTATCCAGTATAAAAAAATTTTCAAAATAAAGTTTTTGGATTCATTATCCAGTATAAAAAAACTTTCAAAATAAAATTTTTGGATTCATTATCCATTATAAAAAAACTTTCAAAATAAAATTTTTGGATTCATTATCCAGTGTAAAAAAACTTTCAAAATGAAATTTTTGGATTCATTATCCAGAATAATAAAAGTTTCAAATACAATTTTTGGATTCATTATCCAGTATAAAAAAACTTTCAAAACAAAATTTTTGGATTCATTATCCAGTATAAAAAAACTTTCAAAATAAAGTTTTTGGATTCATTATCCAGTATAAAAAAACTTTCAAAATAAAATTTTTGGATTCATTATCCAGTATAAAAAAACTTTCAAAATAAAATTTTTTGATTCATTATCCAGAATAATAAAACTATAAAAATAAAATTTTTGGATTCATTATCCAGTATAAAAAAACTTTCAAAATAAAATTTTTGGATTCATTATCCAGTATAAAAAAACTTTCAAAATAAAATTTTTGAATTCATTATCCAGTATAAAAAAAACTTTCAAAATAAAATTTTTGGATTCATTATCCAGTATAATAAAACTTTCAAAATAAAATTTTTGGATTCATTATCCATTATAAAAACACTTTCAAAATAAAATTTTTGGTTTCATTATCCAGTATAATAAAAGTTTCAAAATAAAATTTTTGGATTCATTATTCAGTATAATAAAACTTTCAAAATAAAATTTTTGGATTCATTATCCAGTATAAAAAACTTTCAAAATTAAATTTTTGGATTCATTATCCAGAATAATAAAAGTTTCAAAATAAAATTTTTGGATTCATTATCCAGTATAAAAAAACTTTCAAAATAAAATTTTTGGATTCATTATCCAGTATAATAAAACTTTCAAAATAAAATTTTTGAATTCTTTCTCCAGTATAAAAAAACTTTCAAAACAAAATTTTTGGATTCATTATCCAGTATAAAAAAACTTTCAAAATAAAGTTTTTGGATTCATTATCCAGTATAAAAAAACTTTCAAAATAAAATTTTTGGATTCATTATCCATTATAAAAAACTTTCAAAATAAAATTTTTGGATTCATTATCCTGTATAAAAAAACTTTCAAAATAAAATTTTTGGATTCATTATCCAATATAATAAAACTTTCAAAATAAAATTTTTGGATTCATTATCCAGTATAAAAAAACTTTCAAATTAAAATTATTGGATTCATTATCCAGAATAATAAAACTTTCAAAATAAAATTTTTGAATTCATTATCCAGTATAAAAGAACTTACAAAATAAAATTTTTGGTTTCATTATCCAGTATAAATAAAGTTTCAAAATAAAATTTTTGGATTCATTATTCAGTATAATAAAACTTTCAAAATAAAATTTTTGGATTCATTATCCAGTATAAAAAAACTTTCAAAATAAAATTTTTGGAATCATTATCCAGTATAAAAAAACTTTCAAAACAACATTTTTGGATTCATTATCCAGTATAAAAAAATTTTCAAAATAAAGTTTTTGGATTCATTATCCAGTATAAAAAAACTTTCAAAATAAAATTTTTGGATTCATTATCCATTATAAAAAAACTTTCAAAATAAAATTTTTGGATTCATTATCCAGTGTAAAAAAACTTTCAAAATAAAGTTTTTGGATTCATTATCCAGTATAAAAAAACTTTCAAAATAAAATTTTTGGATTCATTATCCATTATAAAAAACTTTCAAAATAAAATTTTTGGTTTCATTATCCAGTATAATAAAAGTTTCAAAATAAAATTTTTGGATTCATTATTCAGTATAATAAAACTTTCAAAATAAAATTTTTGGATTCATTATCCAATATAATAAAACTTTCAAAATAAAATTTTTGGATTCATTATCCAGTATAAAAAAACTTTCAAATTAAAATTATTGGATTCATTATCCAGAATAATAAAACTTTCAAAATAAAATTTTTGAATTCATTATCCAGTATAAAAGAACTTACAAAATAAAATTTTTGGTTTCATTATCCAGTATAAATAAAGTTTCAAAATAAAATTTTTGGATTCATTATTCAGTATAATAAAACTTTCAAAATAAAATTTTTGGATTCATTATCCAGTATAAAAAAACTTTCAAAATAAAATTTTTGGAATCATTATCCAGTATGAAAAAACTTTCAAAACAACATTTTTGGATTCATTATCCAGTATAAAAAAATTTTCAAAATAAAGTTTTTGGATTCATTATCCAGTATAAAAAAACTTTCAAAATAAAATTTTTGGATTCATTATCCATTATAAAAAAACTTTCAAAATAAAATTTTTGGATTCATTATCCAGTGTAAAAAAACTTTCAAAATAAAGTTTTTGGATTCATTATCCAGTATAAAAAAACTTTCAAAATAAAATTTTTGGATTCATTATCCATTATAAAAAACTTTCAAAATAAAATTTTTGGTTTCATTATCCAGTATAATAAAAGTTTCAAAATAAAATTTTTGGATTCATTATTCAGTATAATAAAACTTTCAAAATAAAATTTTTGGATTCATTATCCAGTATAAAAAAACTTTCAAAATGAAATTTTTGGATTCATTATCCAGAATAATAAAAGTTTCAAATACAATTTTTGGATTCATTATCCAGTATAAAAAAACTTTCAAAATAAAATTTTTGGATTCATTATCCAGTATAATAAAACTTTCAAAATAAAATTTTTGAATTCTTTATCCAGTATAAAAAAACTTTCAAAACAAAATTTTTGGATTCATTATCCAGTATAAAAAAACTTTCAAAATAAAGTTTTTGGATTCATTATCCAGTATAAAAAAACTTTCAAAATAAAATTTTTGGATTCATTATCCAGTATAAAAAAACTTTGAAAATAAAATTTTTTGATTCATTATCCAGAATAATAAAACTATAAAAATAAAATTTTTGGATTCATTATCCAGTATAAAAAAACTTTCAAAATAAAATTTTTGGATTCATTATCCAGTATAAAAAAACTTTCAAAATAAAATTTTTGAATTCATTATCCAGTATAATAAAACTTTCAAAATAAAATTTTTGGATTCATTATCCACTATAAAAATATTTTCAAAATAAAATTTTTGGATTCAATATCCAGAATAATAAAACTTTCAAAATAAAATTTTTTGATTCAATATCTAGTATAAAAAAATTTCAAAATAAAATTTTTGGACTCATTATCCAGTATAAAAAAACTTTCAAAATAAAGTTTTTGGATTCATTATCCAGTATAAAAAAACTTTCAAAATAAAATTTTTGGATTCATTATCCATTATAAAAAACTTTCAAAATAAAATTTTTGGATTCATTATCCTGTATAAAAAAACTTTCAAAATAAAATTTTTGGATTCATTATCCAATATAATAAAACTTTCAAATTAAAATTTTTGGATTCATTATCCAGTATAAAAAAACTTTCAAAATAAAATTATTGGATTCATTATCCAGAATAATAAAACTTTCAAAATAAAATTTTTGAATTCATTATCCAGTATAAAAGAACTTTCAAAATAAAATTTTTGGTTTGATTATCCAGTATAAAAAAAGTTTCAAAATAAAATTTTTGGATTCATTATTCAGTATAATAAAACTTTCAAAATAAAACTTTTGGATTCATTATCCAGTATAAAAAAACTTTCAAAATAAAATTTTTGGAATCATTATCCAGTATAAAAAAACTTTCAAAACAACATTTTTGGATTCATTATCCAGTATAAAAAAATTTTCAAAATAAAGTTTTTGGATTCATTATCCAGTATAAAAAAACTTTCAAAATAAAATTTTTGGATTCATTATCCATTATAAAAAAACTTTCAAAATAAAATTTTTGGATTCATTATCCAATGTAAAAAAAACTTTCAAAATAAAGTTTTTGGATTCATTATCCAGTATAAAAAAACTTTCAAAATAAAATTTTTGGATTCATTATCCATTATAAAAAACTTTCAAAATAAAATTTTTGGTTTCATTATCCAGTATAATAAAAGTTTCAAAATAAAATTTTTGGATTCATTATTCAGTATAATAAAACTTTCAAAATAAAATTTTTGGATTTATTATCCAGTATAAAAAAACTTTCAAAATAAAATTTTTGGATTGATTATCCAGTATAAAAAAAACTTTCAAAATAAAATTTTTGGATTCATTATGCAGTATAATAAAACTTTCAAAATAAAATTTTTCAATTCATTATCCAGTATAAAAAAACTTTCAAAACAAAATTTTTGAATTCATTATCCAGTATAAAAAAACTTTCAAAATAAAATTTTTGGATACATTATCCAGTATAAAAAAACTTTCAAAATAACATTTTTGGATTCATTATCCATTATAAAAAAACTTTCAAAATAAAATTTTTGGATTCATTATCCAATATAATAAAACTTTCAAAATAAAATTTTTGAATTCATTATCCAGTATAAAAAAACTTTCAAAACAAAATTTTTGGATTCATTATCCAGTGTAAAAAAATTTTCAAAATAAAGTTTTTGGATTCATTATCCAGTATAAAAAAACTTTCAAAATAAAATTTTTGTATTCATTATCCATTATAAAAAAACTTTCAAAATAAAATTTTTGGATTTATTATCCAGGATAATAAAACATTCAAAATAAAATTTTTGGATTCATTATCCCGTATAAAAAAACTCAAAATAAAATTTTTGGATTTATTATCCAGTATAAAAAACTTTCAAAATAAAATTTTTGGATTCATTATCCAGTGTAAAAAACTTTCAAAATGAAGTTTTTGGATTCATTATCCAGTATAAAAAAACTTACAAAATAAAATTTTTGGATTCAATATCCATTATAAAAAACTTTCAAAATAAAATTTTTGGTTTCATTATCCAGTATAATAAAAGTTTCAAAATAAAATTTTTGGATTCATTATTCAGTATAATAAAACTTTCAAAATAAAATTTTTGGATTCATTATCCAGTATAAAAAAACTTTCAAAATAAAATTTTTGGATTCATTATCCAGAATAATAAAAGTTTCAAAATAAAATTTCTGGATTCATTATCCAGTATAAAAAAACTTTCAAAATAAAATTTTTGGATTCATTATCCAGTATAATAAAACTTTCAAAATAAAACTTTTGAATTCATTATCCAGTATAAAAAAACTTTCAAAACAAAATTTTTGGATTCATTATCCAGTATAAAAAAAATTTCAAAATAAAGTTTTTGGATTCATTATCCAGTATAAAAAAACTTTCAAAATGAAATTTTTGGATTCATTATCCAGAATAATAAAAGTTTCAAAATAAAATTTTTGGATTCATTATCCAGTATAAAAAAACTTTCAAAATAAAATTTTTGGATTCATTATCCAGTATAATAAAACTTTCAAAATAAAATTTTTGAATTCTTTATCCAGTATAAAAAAAACTTTCAAAACAAAATTTTTGGATTCATTATCCAGTATAAAAAAACTTTCAAAATAAAGTTTTTGGATTCATTTTCCAGTATAATAAAACTTTCAAATTAAAATTTTTGGATTCATTATCCAGTATAAAAAAACTTTCAAAATAAAATTATTGGATTCATTATCCAGAATAATAAAACTTTCAAAATAAAATTTTTGAATTCATTATCCAGTATAAAAGAACTTTCAAAATAAAATTTTTGGTTTCATTATCCAGTATAAAAAAAGTTTCAAAATAAAATTTTTGGATTCATTATTCAGTATAATAAAACTTTCAAAATAAAATTTTTGGATTCATTATCCAGTATAAAAAAACTTTCAAAATAAAATTTTTGGAATCATTATCCAGTATAAAAAAACTTTCAAAACAACATTTTTGGATTCATTATCCAGTATAAAAAAATTTTCAAAATAAAGTTTTTGGATTCATTATCCAGTATAAAAAAACTTTCAAAATAAAATTTTTGGATTCATTATCCATTATAAAAAAACTTTCAAAATAAATTTTTGGATTCATTATCCAGTGTAAAAAAACTTTCAAAATGAAATTTTTGGATTCATTATCCAGAATAATAAAAGTTTCAAATACAATTTTTAGATTCATTATCCAGTATAAAAAAACTTTCAAAATAAAATTTTTGGATTCATTATCCAGTATAATAAAACTTTCAAAATAAAATTTTTGAATTCTTTATCCAGTATAAAAAAACTTTCAAAACAAAATTTTTGGATTCATTATCCAGTATAAAAAAACTTTCAAAATAAAGTTTTTGGATTCATTATCCAGTATAAAAAAATTTCAAAATAAAATTTTTGGATTCATTATCCAGTATAAAAAAACTTTCAAAATAAAATTTTTTGATTCATTATCCAGAATAATAAAACTATAAAAATAAAATTTTTGGATTCATTATCCAGTATAAAAAAACTTTCAAAATAAAATTTTTGGATTCATTATCCAGTATAAAAAAACTTTCAAAATAAAATTTTTGAATTCATTATCCAGTATAAAAAAAACTTTCAAAATAAAATTTTTGGATTCATTATCCAGTATAAAAAAACTTTCAAAATAAAATTTTTGGATTCATTATCCATTATAAAAACACTTTCAAAATAAAATTTTTGGTTTCATTATCCAGTATAATAAAAGTTTCAAAATAAAATTTTTGGATTCATTATTCAGTATAATAAAACTTTCAAAATAAAATTTTTGGATTCATTATCCAGTATAAAAAAACTTTCAAAATGAAATTTTTGGATTCATTATCCAGAATAATAAAAGTTTCAAAATAAAATTTTTGGATTCATTATCCAGTATAAAAAAACTTTCAAAATAAAATTTTTGGATTCATTATCCAGTATAATAAAACTTTCAAAATAAAATTTTTGAATTCTTTATCCAGTATAAAAAAACTTTCAAAACAAAATTTTTGGATTCATTATCCAGTATAAAAAAACTTTCAAAATAAAGTTTTTGGATTCATTATCCAGTATAAAAAAACTTTCAAAATAAAATTTTTGGATTCATTATCCATTATAAAAAACTTTCAAAATAAAATTTTTGGATTCATTATCCTGTATAAAAAAACTTTCAAAATAAAATTTTTGGATTCATTATCCAATATAATAAAACTTTCAAATTAAAATTTTTGGATTCATTATCCAGTATAAAAAAACTTTCAAAATAAAATTATTGGATTCATTATCCAGAATAATAAAACTTTCAAAATAAAATTTTTGAATTCATTATCCAGTATAAAAGAACTTTCAAAATAAAATTTTTGGTTTCATTATCCAGTATAAATAAAGTTTCAAAATAAAATTTTTGGATTCATTATTCAGTATAATAAAACTTTCAAAATAAAATTTTTGGATTCATTATCCGGTATAAAAAAACTTTCAAAATAAAATTTTTGGATTCATTATGCAGTATAATAAAACTTTCAAAATAAAATTTTTGAATTCATTATCCAGTATAAAAAAACTTTCAAAATAAAGTTTTTCGATTCATTATCCAGTATAAAAAAACTTTCAAAATAACATTTTTGGATTCATTATCCATTATAAAAAAACTTTCAAAATAAAATTTTTGGATTCATTATCCAATATAATAAAACTTTCAAAATAAAATTTTTGAATTCATTATCCAGTATAAAAAAACTTTCAAAACAAAATTTTTGGATTCATTATCCAGTGTAAAAAAATTTTCAAAATAAAGTTTTTGGATTCATTATCCAGTATAAAAAAACTTTCAAAATAAAATTTTTGTATTCATTATCCATTATAAAAAAACTTTCAAAATAAAATTTTTGGATTTATTATCCAGGATAATAAAACGTTCAAAATAAAATTTTTGGATTCATTATCCCGTATAAAAAAACTCAAAATAAAATTTTCGTATTCATTATCCATTATAAAAAAACTTTCAAAACAAAATTTTTGGATTCATTATCCAGTGTAAAAAAATTTTCAAAATAAAATTTTTGGATTTATTATCCAGTATAAAAAGCTTTCAAAATAAAATTTTTGGATTCATTATCCAGTGTAAAAAAACTTTCAAAATAAAGTTTTTGGATTCATTATCCAGTATAAAAAAACTTACTAAATAAAATTTTTGGATTCATTATCCATTATAAAAAACTTTCAAAATAAAATTTTTGGTTTCATAATCCAGAATAGTAAAAGTTTCAAAATAAAATTTTTGGATTCATTATCCAGTATAAAAAAACTTTCAAAATAAAACTTTTGAATTCATTATCCAGTATAAAAAAACTTTCAAAACAAAATTTTTGGATTCATTATCCAGTATAAAAAAACTTTCAAAATAAAGTTTTTGGATTCATTATCCAGTATAAAAAAACTTTCAAAATAAAATTTTTGGATTCATTATCCATTATAAAAACACTTTCAAAATAAAATTTTTGGTTTCATTATCCAGTATAATAAAAGTTTCAAAATAAAATTTTTGGATTCATTATTCAGTATAATAAAACTTTCAAAATAAAATTTTTGGATTCATTATCCAGTATAAAAAAACTTTCAAAATAAAATTTTTGGATTCATTATCCAGAATAATAAAAGTTTCAAAATAAAATTTTTGGATTCATTATCCAGTATAAAAAAACTTTCAAAATAAAATTTTTGGATTCATTATCCAGTATAATAAAACTTTCAAAATAAAATTTTTGGATTCATTATTCAGTATAATAAAACTTTCAAAATAAAATTTTTGGATTTAATATCCAGTATAAAAAAACTTTCAAAATAAAATTTTTGGATTCATTATCCAGTATAAAAAAACTTTCAAAATAAAATTTTTGGATTCATTATTCAGTATAATAAAACTTTCAAAATAAAATTTTTGGATTTATTATCCAGTATAAAAAAACTTTCAAAATAAAATTTTTGGATTCATTATCCAGTATAAAAAAAACTTTCAAAATAAAATTTTTGGATTTATTATGCAGTATAATAAAACTTTCAAAATAAAATTTTTGAATTCATTATCCAGTATAAAAAAACTTTCAAAACAAAATTTTTGAATTCATTATCCAGTATAAAAAAACTTTCAAAATAAAGTTTTTGGATTCATTATCCAGTATAAAAAAACTTTCAAAATAACATTTTTGAATTCATTATCCATTATAAAAAAACTTTCAAAATAAAATTTTTGGTTTCTATATCCAGTATAATAAAAGTTTCAAAGTAAAATTTTTGGATTCATTATTCAGTATAATAAAACTTTCAAAATAAAATTTTTGGATTCATTATCCAGTATAAAAAAACTTTCAAAATGAAATTTTTGGATTCATTATCCAGAATAATAAAAGTTTCAAATACAATTTTTGGAGTCATTATCCAGTATAAAAAAACTTTCAAAATAAAATTTTTGGATTCATTATCCAGTATAATAAAACTTTCAAAATAAAATTTTTGAATTCTTTATCCAGTATAAAAAAACTTTCAAAACAAAATTTTTGGATTCATTATCCAGTATAAAAAAACTTTCAAAATAAAGTTTTTGGATTCATTATCCAGTATAAAAAAACTTTCAAAATAAAATTTTTGGATTCATTATCCAGTATAAAAAAACTTTCAAAATAAAATTTTTTGATTCATTATCCAGAATAATAAAACTATAAAAATAAAATTTTTGGATTCATTATCCAGTATAAAAAAACTTTCAAAATAAAATTTTTGGATTCATTATCCAGTATAAAAAAACTTTCAAAATAAAATTTTTGAATTCATTATCCAGTATAATAAAACTTTCAAAATAAAATTTTTGGATTCATTATCCACTATAAAAATTTTTTCAAAATAAAATTTTTGGATTCAATATCCAGAATAATAAAACTTTCAAAATAAAATTTTTTGATTCAATATCTAGTATAAAAAAATTTCAAAATAAAATTTTTGTATTCATTATCCAGTATAAAAAAACTTTCAAAACAAAATTATTGGATTCATTATCCAGTATAATAAAACTTTCAAAATAAAATTTTTGGATTCATTATCCAGTATAAAAAAACTTTCAAAATAAAATTTTTGGATTCATTATCCATTATAAAAAACTTTCAAAATAAAATTTTTGGTTTCATTATCCAGTATAATAAAAGTTTCAAAATAAAATTTTTGAATTCATTATCCAGTATAAAAAAACTTCCAAAATAAAGTTTTTGGATTCATTATCCAGTATAAAAAAACTTTCAAAATAACATTTTTGGATTCATTATCCATTATAAAAAAACTTTCAAAATAAAATTTTTGGTTTCTATATCCAGTATAATAAAAGTTTCAAAATAAAATTTTTGGATTCATTATCCAGAATAATAAAAGTTTCAAATACAATTTTTGGATTCATTATCCAGTATAAAAAAACTTTCAAAATAAAATTTTTGGATTCATTATCCAGTATAATAAAACTTTCAAAATAAAATTTTTGAATTCTTTATCCAGTATAAAAAAACTTTCAAAACAAAATTTTTGGATTCATTATCCAGTATAAAAAAACTTTCAAAATAAAGTTTTTGGATTCATTATCCAGTATAAAAAAACTTTCAAAATAAAATTTTTGGATTCATTATCCAGTATAAAAAACCTTCAAAATAAAATTTTTGGATTCATTATCCAGAATAATAAAACTTTCAAAATAAAATATTTGGATTCATTATCCAGTATAAAAAAAACTTTCAAAATAAAATTTTTGGTTTCATTATCCAGTATAATAAAACTTTCAAAATAAAATTTTTGGATTCATTATTCATTATAATAAAGCTTTCAAAATAAAATTTTTGGATTCATTATCCAGTATAAAAAAAATTTCAAAATAAAATTTTTTGATTCATTATCCAGAATAATAAAACTATCAAAATAAAATTTTTGGATTCATTATCCAGTATAAAAAAACTTTCAAAATAAAATTTTTGGATTCATTATCCAGTATAAAAAAACTTTCAAAATAAAGTTTTTGGATTCATTATCTAGTATAAAAAAACTTTCAAAATAAAATTTTTGGATTCATTATCCATTATAAAAAAACATTCAAAATAAAATTTTTGGATTCATTATCCAGAATAATAAAACGTTCAAAATAAAATTTTTGGATTCATTATCCAATATAATAAAACTTTCAAATTAAAATTTTTGGATTCATTATCCAGTATAAAAAAACTTTCAAAATAAAGTTTTTGGATTCATTATCTAGTATAAAAAAACTTTCAAAATAAAATTTTTGAATTCATTATCCAGAATAATAAAACGTTCAAAATAAAATTTTTGGATTCATTATCCAATATAATAAAATTTTCAAATTAAAATTTTTGAATTCATTATCCAGTATAAAAAAACTTTCAAAATAAAATTTTTGAATTCATTATCCAGTATAAAAAAACTTTCAAAATAAAATTTTTGGATTCATTATCCAATAAAAAAAACTTTCAAAATAAAATTTTTGGATTCATTATCCAGTATAATAAAAGATTCAAAATAAAATTTTTGAATTCATTATCCAGTATAATAAAACTTTCAAAATAAAATTTTTGGATTCATTATCCACTATAAAAATATTTTCAAAATAAAATTTTTGGATTCAATATCCAGAATAATAAAACTTTCAAAATAAAATTTTTTGATTCAATATCCAGTATAAAAAAATTTCAAAATAATATTTTTGGATTAATTATCCAGTATAAAAAAACTTTCAAAACAAAATTATTGGATTCATTATCCAGTATAATAAAACTTTCAAAATAAAATTTTTGGATTCATTATCCTGTATAAAAAAACTTTCAAAATAACATTTTTGGTTTCATTATCCAGTATAAAAAAACTTTCAAAATAAAATTTTTGGATTCATTATCCATTATAAAAAAACTTTCAAAATAAAATTTTTGGATTCATTATCCAGTATAATAAAACTTTCAAAATAAAATTTTTGGATTTATTATCCAGTATAAAAAAACTTTCAAAATAAAATTTTTGGATTCATTATGCAGTATAATAAAACTTTCAAAATAAAATTTTTGAATTCATTATCCAGTATAAAAAAACTTTCAAAACAAAATTTTTGAATTCATTATCCAGTATAAAAAAACTTTCAAAATAACATTTTTGGATTCATTATCCATTATAAAAAAAAATTCAAAATAAAATTTTTGGTTTCTATATCCAGTATAATAAAAGTTTCAAAATAAAATTTTTGGATTCATTATTCAGTATAATAAAACTTTCAAAATAAAATTTTTGGATTCATTATCCAGTATAAAAAAACTTTCAAAATAAAGTTTTTGGATTCATTATCCAGTATAAAAAAACTTTCAAAATAACATTTTTGAATTCATTATCCATTATAAAAAAACACTCAAAATAAAATTTTTGGTTTCTATATCCAGTATAATAAAAGTTTCAAAATAAAATTTTTGGATTCATTATTCAGTATAATAAAACTTTCAAAATAAAATTTTTGGATTCATTATCCAGTATAAAAAAACTTTCAAAATGAAATTTTTGGATTCATTATCCAGAATATTAAAAGTTTCAAATACAATTTTTGGATTCATTATCCAGTATAAAAAAACTTTCAAAATAAAATTTTTGGATTCATTATCCAGTATAATAAAACTTTCAAAATAAAATTTTTGAATTCTTTATCCAGTATAAAAAAACTTTCAAACAAAATTTTTGGATTCATTATCCAGTATAAAAAAACTTTCAAAATAAAGTTTTTGGATTCATTATCCAGTATAAAAAAACTATCAAAATAAAATTTTTGGATTCATTATCCAGTATAAAAAAACTTTCAAAATAAAATTTTTGGATTCATTATCCAGAATAATAAAACGTTCAAAATAAAAATTTTGGATTCATTATCCAGTATAAAAAAACTTTCAAAATAAAATTTTTTGGATTCATTATCCTGTATAAAAAAACTTTCAAAATAAAATTTTTGGATTTATTATCCAATATAATAAAATTTTCAAATTAAAATTTTTGAATTAATTATCCAGTATAAAAAAACTTTCAAAATAAAATTTTTGGATTCATTATCCAATAAAACAAACTTTCAAAATAAAATTTTTGGATTCATTATCCAGTATAATAAAACTTTCAAAATAAAATTTTTGGATTCATTATCCACTATAAAAATATTTTCAAAATAAAATTTTTGGATTCAATATCCAGAATAATAAAACTTTCAAAATAAAAATTTTTGATTCAATATCCAGTATAAAAAAATTTCAAAATAAAATTTTTGGATTAATTATCCAGTATAAAAAAACTTTCAAAACAAAATTATTGGATTCATTATCCAGTATAATAAAACTTTCAAAATAACATTTTTGGTTTCATTATCCAGTATAAAAAAAGTTTCAAAATAAAATTTTTGGATTCATTATTCAGTATAAAAAACTTTCAAAATAAAGTTTTTGGATTCATTATCCAGTATAAAAAAACTTTCAAAATAACATTTTTGAATTCATTATCCATTATAAAAAAACACTCAAAATAAAATTTTTGGTTTCTATATCCAGTATAATAAAAGTTTCAAAATAAAATTTTTGGATTCATTATTCAGTATAATAAAACTTTCAAAATAAAATTTTTGGATTCATTATCCAGTATAAAAAAACTTTCAAAATGAAATTTTTGGATTCATTATCCAGAATATTAAAAGTTTCAAATACAATTTTTGGATTCATTATCCAGTATAAAAAAACTTTCAAAATAAAATTTTTGGATTCATTATCCAGTATAATAAAACTTTCAAAATAAAATTTTTGAATTCTTTATCCAGTATAAAAAAACTTTCAAACAAAATTTTTGGATTCATTATCCAGTATAAAAAAACTTTCAAAATAAAGTTTTTGGATTCAATATCCAGTATAAAAAAACTTTCAAAATAAAATTTTTGGATTCATTATCCAGTATAAAAAAACTTTCAAAATAAAATTTTTGGATTCATTATCCAGAATAATAAAACGTTCAAAATAAAATTTTTGGATTCATTATCCAGTATAAAAAAACTTTCAAAATAAAATTTTTTGGATTCATTATCCTGTATAAAAAAACTTTCAAAATAAAATTTTTGGATTCATTATCCAATATAATAAAATTTTCAAATTAAAATTTTTGAATTAATTATCCAGTATAAAAAAACTTTCAAAATAAAATTTTTGGATTCATTATCCAATAAAACAAACTTTCAAAATAAAATTTTTGGATTCATTATCCAGTATAATAAAACTTTCAAAATAAAATTTTTGGATTCATTATCCACTATAAAAATATTTTCAAAATAAAATTTTTGGATTCAATATCCAGAATAATAAAACTTTCAAAATAAAAATTTTTGATTCAATATCCAGTATAAAAAAATTTCAAAATAAAATTTTTGGAATAATTATCCAGTATAAAAAAACTTTCAAAACAAAATTATTGGATTCATTATCCAGTATAATAAAATTTTCAAATTAAAATTTTTGAATTAATTATCCAGTATAAAAAAACTTTCAAAATAAAATTTTTGGATTCATTATCCAATAAAACAAACTTTCAAAATAAAATTTTTGGATTCATTATCCAGTATAATAAAACTTTCAAAATAAAATTTTTGGATTCATTATCCACTATAAAAATATTTTCAAAATAAAATTTTTGGATTCAATATCCAGAATAATAAAACTTTCAAAATAAAAATTTTTGATTCAATATCCAGTATAAAAAAATTTCAAAATAAAATTTTTGGATTAATTATCCAGTATAAAAAAACTTTCAAAACAAAATTATTGGATTCATTATCCAGTATAATAAAACTTTCAAAATAAAATTTTTGGATTCATTATCCAGTATAAAAAAACTTTCAAAATAAAATTTTTTGGATTCATTATCCTGTATAAAAAAACTTTCAAAATAAAATTTTTGGATTCATTATCCAATATAATAAAATTTTCAAATTAAAATTTTTGAATTAATTATCCAGTATAAAAAAACTTTCAAAATAAAATTTTTGGATTCATTATCCAATAAAACAAACTTTCAAAATAAAATTTTTGGATTCATTATCCAGTATAATAAAACTTTCAAAATAAAATTTTAGGATTCATTATCCACTATAAAAATATTTTCAAAATAAAATTTTTGGATTCAATATCCAGAATAATAAAACTTTCAAAATAAAAATTTTTGATTCAATATCCAGTATAATAAAATTTCAAAATAAAATTTTTGGATTAATTATCCAGTATAAAAAAACTTTCAAAACAAAATTATTGGATTCATTATCCAGTATAATAAAACTTTCAAAATAACATTTTTGGTTTCATTATCCAGTATAAAAAAAGTTTCAAAATAAAATTTTTGGATTCATTATTCAGTATAAAAAACTTTCAAAATAAAGTTTTTGGATTCATTATCCAGTATAAAAAAACTTTCAAAATAACATTTTTGAATTCATTATCCATTATAAAAAAACACTCAAAATAAAATTTTTGGTTTCTATATCCAGTATAATAAAAGTTTCAAAATAAAATTTTTGGATTCATTATTCAGTATAATAAAACTTTCAAAATAAAATTTTTGGATTCATTATCCAGTATAAAAAAACTATCAAAATGAAATTTTTGGATTCATTATCCAGAATATTAAAAGTTTCAAATACAATTTTTGGATTCATTATCCAGTATAAAAAAACTTTCAAAATAAAATTTTTGGATTCATTATCCAGTATAATAAAACTTTCAAAATAAAATTTTTGAATTCTTTATCCAGTATAAAAAAACTTTCAAACAAAATTTTTGGATTCATTATCCAGTATAAAAAAACTTTCAAAATAAAGTTTTTGGATTCATTATCCAGTATAAAAAAACTTTCAAAATAAAATTTTTGGATTCATTATCCAGTATAAAAAAACTTTCAAAATAAAATTTTTGGATTCATTATCCAGAATAATAAAACGTTCAAAATAAAATTTTTGGATTCATTATCCAGTATAAAAAAACTTTCAAAATAAAATTTTTTGGATTCATTATCCTGTATAAAAAAACTTTCAAAATAAAATTTTTGGATTCATTATCCAATATAATAAAATTTTCAAATTAAAATTTTTGAATTAATTATCCAGTATAAAAAAACTTTCAAAATAAAATTTTTGGATTCATTATCCAATAAAACAAACTTTCAAAATAAAATTTTTGGATTCATTATCCAGTATAATAAAACTTTCAAAATAAAATTTTTGGATTCATTATCCACTATAAAAATATTTTCAAAATAAAATTTTTGGATTCAATATCCAGAATAATAAAACTTTCAAAATAAAAATTTTTGATTCAATATCCAGTATAAAAAAATTTCAAAATAAAATTTTTGGATTAATTATCCAGTATAAAAAAACTTTCAAAACAAAATTATTGGATTCATTATCCAGTATAATAAAACTTTCAAAATAACATTTTTGGTTTCATTATCCAGTATAAAAAAAGGTTCAAAATAAAATTTTTGGATTCATTATTCAGTATAAAAAACTTTCAAAATAAAATTTTTGGATTCATTATCCAGTATAAAAAAACTTTCAAAATAAAATTTTTGGAATCATTATCCAGTATAAAAAAACTTTCAAAACAAAATTTTTGGATTCATTATCCAGTATAAAAAAATTTTCAAAATAAAGTTTTTGGATTCATTATCCAGTATAAAAAAACTTTCAAAATAAAATTTTTGGATTCATTATCCATTATAAAAAACTTTCAAAATAAAATGTTTGGTTTCATTATCCAGTATAATAAAAGTTTCAAAATAAAATTTTTGGATTTATTATTCAGTATAATAAAACTTTCAAAATAAAATTTTTGGATTCATTATCCAGTATAAAAAAACTTTCAATAAAAATTTTTGGATTCATTATCCAGTATAATAAAACTTTCAAAATAAAATTTTTGAATTCATTACCCAGTATAAAAAAACTTTCAAAATCAAATTTTTGAATTCATTATCCAGTATAAAAAAACTTTCAAAATAAAATTTTTGGAGTCATTATCCAGTGTAAAAAAGCTTTCAAAATAAAATTTTTGGATTTAATATCCAGTATAATAAAACTTTCAAAATAAAATTTTTGGATTCATTATCCAATATAATAAAACTTTCAAATTAAAATTTTTGAATTCATTATCCATTATAAAAAAACTTTCAAAATAAAATTTTTGGATACATTATCCAGAATAATAAAACGTTCAAAATAAAATTTTTGGATTCATTATCCAGTATAAAAAAACTTTCAAAATAAAATTTTTGGATTCATTATCCTGTATAAAAAAACTTTCAAAATAAAATTTTTGGATTCATTATCCAATATAATAAAATTTTCAAATTAAAATTTTTGAATTCATTATCCAGTATAAAAAAACTTTCAAAATAAAATTTTTGAATTCATTATCCAGTATAAAAAAACTTTCAAATTAAAATTTTTGGATTCATTATCCAATAAAAAAAACTTTCAAAATAAAATTTTTGGATTCATTATCCAGTATAATTAAAGATTCAAAATAAAATTTTTGAATTCATTATCCAGTATAATAAAACTTTCAAAATAAAATTTTTGGATTCATTATCCACTATAAAAATATTTTCAAAATAAAAGTTTTGGATTCAATATCCAGAATAATAAAACTTTCAAAATAAAATTTTTTGATTCAATATCCAGTATAAAAAAATTTCAAAATAAAATTTTTCGATTCATTATCCAGTATAAAAAAACTTTCAAAACAAAATTATTGGATTCATTATCCAGTATAATAAAACTTTCAAAATAAAATTTTTGGATTCATTATCCTGTATAAAAAAACTTTCAAAATAACATTTTTGGTTTCATTATCCAGTATAAAAATAGTTTCAAAATAAAATTTTTGGATTCATTATTCAGTATAATAAAACTTTCAAAATAAAATTTTTGGATTCATTATCCAGTATAAAAAAACTTTCAAAATAAAATGTTTGGTTTCATTATCCAGTATAATAAAAGTTTCAAAATAAAATTTTTGGATTCATTATTCAGTATAATAAAACTTTCAAAATAAAATTTTTGGATTCATTATCCAGTATAAAAAAACTTTCAAAATAAATTTTTTGGATTCATTATCCAGTATAATAAAACTTTCAAAATAAAATTTATGAATTCATTATCCAGTATAAAAAAATTTTCAAAACAAAATTTTTGGATTCATTATCCAGTATAAAAAAACTTTCAAAATAAAGTTTTTGGACTCATTATCCAGTATAAAAAAACTTTCAAAATAACATTTTTGGATTCATTATCCATTATAAAAAAACTTTCAAAATAAAATTTTTGGTTTCTATATCCAGTATAATAAAAGTTTCAAAATAAAATTTTTGGATTCATTATCCAGTATAAAAAAACTTTCAAAATAAAATTTTTGGATTCATTATCCAGTATAATAAAACTTTCAAAATAAAATTTTTGAATTCTTTATCCAGTATAAAAAAAACTTTCAAAACAAAATTTTTGGATTCATTATCCAGTAAAAAAAAACTTTCAAAATAAAGTTTTTGGATTCATTATCCAGTTAAAAAAAACTTTCAAAATAAAATTTTTGAATTCATTATCCAGTATAAAAAAACTCAAAATAAAATTTTTGGATTCATTATCCAGAATAATAAAACTTTCAAAATAAAATTTTTGGATTCATTATCCAATATAATAAAACTTTCAAATTAAAATTTTTGAATTCATTATCCAGTATAAAAAAACTTCCAAAATCAAATTTTTGGATTCATTATCCAGTATAAAAAAACTTTCAAAATAAAATTTTTGGATTCATTATCCAGTATATTAAAACTTCCAAAATAAAATTTTTTAATTCTTTTTCCAGTATAAAAAAACTTTCAACACAAAATTTTTGGATTCATTATCCAGATTAATAAAACTTTCAAAATAAAATTTTTGGATTCATTATCCAGTATAAAAAAAACTTTCAAAATAAAATTTTTGGATTCATTATCCAGTATAATAAAACTTTCAAAATAAAATTTTTGGATTCATTATTCAGTATAATAAAGCTTTCAAAATAAAATTTTTGGATTCATTATCCAGTATAAAAAAACTTTCAAAATAAAATTTTTTGATTCATTATCCAGAATAATAAAACTTTCAAAATAAAATTTTTGGATTCATTATCCAGTATAAAAAAACTTTCAAAATAAAATTTTTGGATTCATTATCCAGTATAATAAAACTTTCAAAATAAAATTTTTGAATTCATTATCCAGTATAAAAAAACTTTCAAAACAAAGTTTTTGGATTCATTATCCAGTATAAAAAAACTTTAAAAATAAAGTTCTTGGATTCATTATCCAGTATAAAAAAACTTTCAAAATAAAATTTTTGGATTCATTATCCATTATAAAAAAACTTTCAAAATAAAATTTTTGGATTCAATATCCAGAATAATAAAACGTTCAAAATAAAATTTTTGGATTCAATATCCAGTATAAAAAAACTTTCAAAATAAAATTTTTGGATTCATTATCCTGTATAAAAAAACTTTCAAAATAAAATATTTGGATTCATTATCCAATATAATAAAACTTTCAAATTAAAATTTTTGAATTCATTATCCAGTATGAAGAAACTTTCAAAATCAAATTTTTGTATTCATTATCCAGTATAAAAAACTTTCAAAATAAAATTTTTGGATTCATTATCCAGTGTAAAAAAACTTTCAAAATAAAATATTTGGATTTAATATCCAGTATAATAAAACTTTCAAAATAAAATTTTTGGATTCATTATCCAATATAATAAAACTTTCAAATTAAAATTTTTGAATTCATTATCCATTATAAAAAAACTTTAAAAATAAAATTTTTGGATACATTGTCCAGAATAATAAAACGTTCAAAATAAAATTTTTGGATTCATTATCCAGTATAAAAAAACTTTCAAAATAAAATTTTTGGATTCATTATCCTGTATAAAAAAACTTTAAAAATCAAATTTTTGGATTCATTATCCAATATAATAAAACTTTCAAAATAAAATTTTTGAATTCATTATCCAGTATAATAAAACTTTCAAAATAAAATTTTTGGATTCATTATCCAGTATAAAAAAAACTTTCAAAACAAAATTTTTGGATTCATTATCCAGTAAAAAAAAACTTTCAAAATAATGTTTTTGGATTCATTATCCAGTTAAAAAAAACTTTCAAAATAAAATTTTTGAATTCATTATCCAGTATAAAAAAACTCAAAATAAAATTTTTGGATTCATTATCCAGAATAATAAAACTTTCAAAATAAAATTTTTGGATTCATTATCCAATATAATAAAACTTTCAAATTAAAATTTTTGAATTCATTATCCAGTATAAAAAAACTTTCAAAATCAAATTTTTGGATTCATTATCCAGTATAAAAAAACTTTCAAAATAAAATTTTTGGATTCATTATCCAGTATATTAAAACTTCCAAAATAAAATTTTTTAATTCTTTATCCAGTATAAAATAACTTTCAACACAAAATTTTTGGATTCATTATCCAGTATAAAAAAACTTTCAAAATAAAGTTTTTGGATTCATTATCCAGTATAAAAAAACTTTCAAAATAAAATTTTTGGATTCATAATCCAGTATAAAAAAACTTTCAAAATAAAATTTTTGGATTCATTATCCAGAATAATAAAACTTTCAAAATAAAATTTTTGGATTCATTATCCAGTATAAAAAAACTTTCAAAATAAAATTTTTGGATTCATTATCCAGAATAATAAAACTTTCAAAATAAAATTTTTGGATTCATTATCCAGTATAAAAAAACTTTCAAAATAAAATTTTTGGATTCATTATCCAGTGTAATAAAACTTTCAAAATAAAATTTTTGAATTCATTATCCAGTACAAAAAAACTTTCAAAACAAAGTTTTTGGATTCATTATCCAGTATAAAAAAACTTTCAAAATAAAATTTTTGGATTCATTATCCATTATAAAAAAACTTTCAAAATAAAATTTTTGGATTCAATATCCAGAATAATAAAACGTTCAAAATAAAATTTTTGGATTCATTATCCAGTATAAAAAAACTTTCAAAATAAAATTTTTGGATTCATTATCCAGTATAAAAAAATTTTCAAAATAAAGTTTTTGGATTCATTATCCAGTATAAAAAAACTTTCAAAACAAAATTTTTGGATTCATTATCCAGTATAAAAAAATTTTCAAAATAAAGTTTTTGGATTCATTATCCAGTATAAAAAAACTTTCAAAATAAAATTTTTGGATTCATTATCCATTATAAAAAACTTTCAAAATAAAATGTTTGGTTTCATTATCCAGTATAATAAAAGTTTCAAAATAAAATTTTTGGATTTAATATTCAGTATAATAAAACTTTCAAAATAAAATTTTTGGAGTCATTATCCAGTGTAAAAAAGCTTTCAAAATAAAATTTTTGGATTTAATATCCAGTATCAAAAAAATTTCAAAATAAAATTTTTGGATTCATTATCCAGTATAATAAAACTTTCAAAATAAAATTTTTGAATTCATTACCCAGTATAAAAAAACTTTCAAAATCAAATTTTTGAATTCATTATCCAGTATAAAAAAACTTTCAAAATAAAATTTTTGGAGTCATTATCCAGTGTAAAAAAGCTTTCAAAATAAAATTTTTGGATTTAATATCCAGTATAATAAAACTTTCAAAATAAAATTTTTGGATTCATTATCCAATATAATAAAACTTTCAAATTAAAATTTTTGAATTCATTATCCATTATAAAAAAACTTTCAAAATAAAATTTTTGGATACATTATCCAGAATAATAAAACGTTCAAAATAAAATTTTTGGATTCATTATCCAGTATAAAAAATCTTTCAAAATAAAATTTTTGGATTCATTATCCTGTATAAAAAAACTTTCAAATTAAAATTTTTGGATTCATTATCCAATAAAAAAAACTTTCAAAATAAAA
Source organism: Prosapia bicincta (assembly GCA_036971475.1). NCBI lineage: Eukaryota > Metazoa > Arthropoda > Insecta > Hemiptera > Cercopidae > Prosapia > Prosapia bicincta. The sequence goes on from JBAIZL010000006.1 coordinate 125,619,345, forward strand.
TTTTTGGATTCATTATCCAGTATAATAAAAGATTCAAAATAAAATTTTTGAATTCATTATCCAGTATAATAAAACTTTCAAAATAAAATTTTTGGATTCATTATCCACTATAAAAATATTTTCAAAATAAAAGTTTTGGATTCAATATCCAGAATAATAAAACTTTCAAAATAAAATTTTTTGATTCAATATCCAGTATAAAAAAATTTCAAAATAAAATTTTTCGATTCATTATCCAGTATAAAAAAACTTTCAAAACAAAATTATTGGATTCATTATCCAGTATAATAAAACTTTCAAAATAAAATTTTTGGATTCATTATCCTGTATAAAAAAACTTTCAAAATAACATTTTTGGTTTCATTATCCAGTATAAAAATAGTTTCAAAATAAAATTTTTGGATTCATTATTCAGTATAATAAAACTTTCAAAATAAAATTTTTGGATTCATTATCCAGTATAAAAAAACTTTCAAAATAAAATGTTTGGTTTCATTATCCAGTATAATAAAAGTTTCAAAATAAAATTTTTGGATTCATTATTCAGTATAATAAAACTTTCAAAATAAAATTTTTGGATTCATTATCCAGTATAAAAAAACTTTCAAAATAAATTTTTTGGATTCATTATCCAGTATAATAAAACTTTCAAAATAAAATTTTTGAATTCATTATCCAGTATAAAAAAATTTTCAAAACAAAATTTTTGGATTCATTATCCAGTATAAAAAAACTTTCAAAATAAAGTTTTTGGACTCATTATCCAGTATAAAAAAACTTTCAAAATAACATTTTTGGATTCATTATCCATTATAAAAAAACTTTCAAAATAAAATTTTTGGTTTCTATATCCAGTATAATAAAAGTTTCAAAATAAAATTTTTGGATTCATTATCCAGTATAAAAAAACTTTCAAAATAAAATTTTTGGATTCATTATCCAGTATAATAAAACTTTCAAAATAAAATTTTTGAATTCTTTATCCAGTATAAAAAAAACTTTCAAAACAAAATTTTTGGATTCATTATCCAGTAAAAAAAAACTTTCAAAATAAAATTTTTGAATTCATTATCCAGTATAAAAAAACTCAAAATAAAATTTTTGGATTCATTATCCAGAATAATAAAACTTTCAAAATAAAATTTTTGGATTCATTATCCAATATAATAAAACTTTCAAATTAAAATTTTTGAATTCATTATGCAGTATAAAAAAACTTTCAAAATCAAATTTTTGGATTCATTATCCAGTATAAAAAAACTTTCAAAATAAAATTTTTGGATTCATTATCCAGTATATTAAAACTTCCAAAATAAAATTTTTTAATTCTTTATCCAGTATAAAAAAACTTTCAACACAAAATTTTTGGATTCATTATCCAGTATAAAAAAACTTTCAAAATAAAGTTTTTGGATTCATTATCCAGTATAAAAAAACTTTCAAAATAAAATTTTTGGATTCATAATCCAGTATAAAAAAACTTTCAAAATAAAATTTTTGGATTCATTATCCAGAATAATAAAACTTTCAAAATAAAATTTTTGGATTCATTATCCAGTATGAAAAAAACTTTCAAAATAAAATTTTTGGATTCATTATCCAGTTTAATAAAACTTTCAAAATAAAATTTTTGGATTCATTATTCAGTATAATAAAGCTTTCAAAATAAAATTTTTGGATTCATTATCCAGTATAAAAAAACTTTCAAAATAAAATTTTTTGATTCATTATCCAGAATAATAAAACTTTCAAAATAAAATTTTTGGATTCATTATCCAGTATAAAAAAACTTTCAAAATAAAATTTTTGGATTCATTATCCAGTATAATAAAACTTTCAAAATAAAATTTTTGAATTCATTATCCAGTATAAAAAAACTTTCAAAACAAAGTTTTTGGATTCATTATCCAGTATAAAAAAACTTTAAAAATAAAGTTTTTGGATTCATTATCCAGTATAAAAAAACTTTCAAAATAAAATTTTTGGATTCATTATCCATTATAAAAAAACTTTCAAAATAAAATTTTTGGATTCAATATCCAGAATAATAAAACGTTCAAAATAAAATTTTTGGATTCATTATCCAGTATAAAAAAACTTTCAAAATAAAATTTTTGGATTCATTATCCTGTATAAAAAAACTTTCAAAATAAAATATTTGGATTCATTATCCAATATAATAAAACTTTCAAATTAAAATTTTTGAATTCATTATCCAGTATGAAGAAACTTTCAAAATCAAATTTTTGTATTCATTATCCAGTATAAAAAACTTTCAAAATAAAATTTTTGGATTCATTATCCAGTGTAAAAAAACTTTCAAAATAAAATATTTGGATTTAATATCCAGTATAATAAAACTTTCAAAATAAAATTTTTGGATTCATTATCCAATATAATAAAACTTTCAAATTAAAATTTTTGAATTCATTATCCATTATAAAAAAACTTTCAAAATAAAATTTTTGGATACATTATCCAGAATAATAAAAAGTTCAAAATAAAATTTTTGGATTCATTATCCAGTATAAAAAAACTTTCAAAATAAAATTTTTGGATTCATTATCCTGTTTAAAAAAACTTTAAAAATCAAATTTTTGGATTCATTATCCAATATAATAAAACTTTCAAAATAAAATTTTTGAATTCATTATCCAGTATAATAAAACTTTCAAAATAAAATTTTTGGATTCATTATCCAGTATAAAAAAAACTTTCAAAACAAAATTTTTGGATTCATTATCCAGTAAAAAAAAACTTTCAAAATAAAGTTTTTGGATTCATTATCCAGTTAAAAAAAACTTTCAAAATAAAATTTTTGAATTCATTATCCAGTATAAAAAAACTCAAAATAAAATTTTTGGATTCATTATCCAGAATAATAAAACTTTCAAAATAAAATTTTTGGATTCATTATCCAATATAATAAAACTTTCAAATTAAAATTTTTGAATTCATTATCCAGTATAAAAAAACTTTCAAAATCAAATTTTTGGATTCATTATCCAGTATAAAAAAACTTTCAAAATAAAATTTTTGGATTCATTATCCAGTATATTAAAACTTCCAAAATAAAATTTTTTAATTCTTTATCCAGTATAAAAAAACTTTCAACACAAAATTTTTGGATTCATTATCCAGTATAAAAAAACTTTCAAAATAAAGTTTTTGGATTCATTATCCAGTATAAAAAAACTTTCAAAATAAAATTTTTGGATTCATAATCCAGTATAAAAAACTTTCAAAATAAAATTTTTGGATTCATTATCCAGAATAATAAAACTTTCAAAATAAAATTTTTGGATTCATTATCCAGTATGAAAAAAACTTTCAAAATAAACTTTTTGGATTCATTATCCAGTATAATAAAACTTTCAAAATAAAATTTTTGGATTCATTATTCAGTATAATAAAGCTTTCAAAATAAAATTTTTGGATTCATTATCCAGTATAAAAAAACTTTCAAAATAAAATTTTTTGATTCATTATCCAGAATAATAAAACTTTCAAAATAAAATTTTTGGATTCATTATCCAGTATAAAAAAACTTTCAAAATAAAATTTTTGGATTCATTATCCAGTATAATAAAACTTTCAAAATAAAATTTTTGAATTCATTATCCAGTATAAAAAAACTTTCAAAACAAAGTTTTTGGATTCATTATCCAGTATAAAAAAACTTTAAAAATAAAGTTTTTGGATTCATTATCCAGTATAAAAAAACTTTCAAAATAAAATTTTTGGATTCATTATCCATTATAAAAAAACTTTCAAAATAAAATTTTTGGATTCAATATCCAGAATAATAAAACGTTCAAAATAAAATTTTTGGATTCATTATCCAGTATAAAAAAACTTTCAAAATAAAATTTTTGGATTCATTATCCTGTATAAAAAAACTTTCAAAATAAAATATTTGGATTCATTATCCAATATAATAAAACTTTCAAATTAAAATTTTTGAATTCATTATCCAGTATGAAGAAACTTTCAAAATCAAATTTTTGTATTCATTATCCAGTATAAAAAACTTTCAAAATAAAATTTTTGGATTCATTATCCAGTGTAAAAAAACTTTCAAAATAAAATATTTGGATTTAATATCCAGTATAATAAAACTTTCAAAATAAAATTTTTGGATTCATTATCCAATATAATAAAACTTTCAAATTAAAATTTTTGAATTCATTATCCATTATAAAAAAACTTTCAAAATAAAATTTTTGGATACATTATCCAGAATAATAAAACGTTCAAAATAAAATTTTTGGATTCATTATCCAGTATAAAAAAACTTTCAAAATAAAATTTTTGGATTCATAATCCTGTATAAAAAAACTTTAAAAATCAAATTTTTGGATTCATTATCCAATATAATAAAACTTTCAAAATAAAATTTTTGAATTCATTATCCAGTATAATAAAACTTTCAAAATAAAATTTTTGGATTCATTATCCAGTATAAAAAAAACTTTCAAAACAAAATTTTTGGATTCATTATCCAGTAAAAAAAAACTTTCAAAATAAAGTTTTTGGATTCATTATCCAGTTAAAAAAAACTTTCAAAATAAAATTTTTGAATTCATTATCCAGTATAAAAAAACTCAAAATAAAATTTTTGGATTCATTATCCAGAATAATAAAACTTTCAAAATAAAATTTTTGGATTCATTATCCAATATAATAAAACTTTCAAATTAAAATTTTTGAATTCATTATCCAGTATAAAAAAACTTTCAAAATCAAATTTTTGGATTCATTATCCAGTATAAAAAAACTTTCAAAATAAAATTTTTGAATTCATTATCCAGTATGAAGAAACTTTCAAAATCAAATTTTTGTATTCATTATCCAGTATAAAAAACTTTCAAAATAAAATTTTTGGATTCATTATCCAGTGTAAAAAAACTTTCAAAATAAAATATTTGGATTTAATATCCAGTATAATAAAACTTTCAAAATAAAATTTTTGGATTCATTATCCAATATAATAAAACTTTCAAATTAAAATTTTTGAATTCATTATCCATTATAAAAAAACTTTCAAAATAAAATTTTTGGATACATTATCCAGAATAATAAAACGTTCAAAATAAAATTTTTGGATTCATTATCCAGTATAAAAAAACTTTCAAAATAAAATTTTTGGATTCATAATCCTGTATAAAAAAACTTTAAAAATCAAATTTTTGGATTCATTATCCAATATAATAAAACTTTCAAAATAAAATTTTTGAATTCATTATCCAGTATAATAAAACTTTCAAAATAAAATTTTTGGATTCATTATCCAGTATAAAAAAAACTTTCAAAACAAAATTTTTGGATTCATTATCCAGTAAAAAAAAACTTTCAAAATAAAGTTTTTGGATTCATTATCCAGTTAAAAAAAACTTTCAAAATAAAATTTTTGAATTCATTATCCAGTATAAAAAAACTCAAAATAAAATTTTTGGATTCATTATCCAGAATAATAAAACTTTCAAAATAAAATTTTTGGATTCATTATCCAATATAATAAAACTTTCAAATTAAAATTTTTGAATTCATTATCCAGTATAAAAAAACTTTCAAAATCAAATTTTTGGATTCATTATCCAGTATAAAAAAACTTTCAAAATAAAATTTTTGGATTCATTATCCAGTATAAAAAAACTTTCAAAATAAAGTTTTTGGATTCATTATCCAGTATAAAAAAACTTTCAAAATAAAATTTTTGGATTCATAATCCAGTATAAAAAAACTTTCAAAATAAGATTTTTGGATTCATTATCCAGAATAATAAAACTTTCAAAATAAAATTTTTGGATTCATTATCCAGTATAAAAAAAACTTTCAAAATAAAATTTTTGGATTCATTATCCAGTATAATAAAACTTTCAAAATAAAATTTTTGGATTCATTATTCAGTATAATAAAGCTTTCAAAATAAAATTTTTGGATTCATTATCCAGTATAAAAAAACTTTCAAAATAAAATTTTTTGATTCATTATCCAGAATAATAAAACTTTCAAAATAAAATTTTTGGATTCATTATCCAGTATAAAAAAACTTTCAAAATAAAATTTTTGGATTCATTATCCAGTATAATAAAACTTTCAAAATAAAATTTTTGAATTCATTATCCAGTATAAAAAAACTTTCAAAACAAAGTTTTTGGATTCATTATCCAGTATAAAAAAACTTTCAAAATAAAATTTTTGGATTCATTATCCATTATAAAAAAACTTTCAAAATAAAATTTTTGGATTCAATATCCAGAATAATAAAACGTTCAAAATAAAATTTTTGGATTCATTATCCAGTATAAAAAAACTTTCAAAATAAAATTTTTGGATTCATTATCCTGTATAAAAAAACTTTCAAAATAAAATATTTGGATTCATTATCCAATATAATAAAACTTTCAAAATAAAATTTTTGAATTCATTATCCAGTATAAAAAAACTTTCAAAACAAAGTTTTTGGATTCATTATCCAGTATAAAAAAACTTTCAAAATAAAATTTTTGGATTCATTATCCATTATAAAAAAACTTTCAAAATAAAATTTTTGGATTCAATATCCAGAATAATAAAACGTTCAAAATAAAATTTTTGGATTCATTATCCAGTATAAAAAAACTTTCAAAATAAAATTTTTGGATTCATTATCCATTATAAAAAAACTTTCAAAATAAAATTTTTGGATTCAATATCCAGAATAATAAAACGTTCAGAATAAAATTTTTGGATTCATTATCCAATATAATAAAACTTTCAAAATAAAATTTTTGGATTCATTATCCAGAATAATAAAACTTTCAAAATAAACTTTTTGGATTCATTATCCAATATAATAAAACTTTCAAATTAAAATTTTTGAATTCATTATCCAGTATAAAAAAACTTTCAAAATCAAATTTTTGGATTTATTATCCAGTATAAAAAAACTTTCAAAATAAAATTTTTGGATTCATTATCCAGTATATTAAAACTTCCAAAATAAAATTTTTTAATTCTTTATCCAGTATAAAAAAACTTTCAACACAAAATTTTTGGATTCATTATCCAGTATAAAAAAACTTTCAAAATAAAGTTTTTGGATTCATTATCCAGTATAAAAAAACTTTCAAAATAAAATTATTGGATTCATAATCCAGTATAAAAAAACTTTCAAAATAAAATTTTTGGATTCATTATCCAGAATAATAAAACTTTCAAAATAAAATTTTTGGATTCATTATCCAGTATAAAAAAAACTTTCAAAATAAAATTTTTGGATTCATTATCCAGTATAATAAAACTTTCAAAATAAAATTTTTGGATTCATTATTCAGTATAATAAAGCTTTCAAAATAAAATTTTTGGATTCATTATCCAGTATAAAAAAACTTTCAAAATAAAATTTTTTGATTCATTATCCAGAATAATAAAACTTTCAAAATAAAATTTTTGGATTCATTATCCAGTATAAAAAAACTTTCAAAATTAAATTTTTGGATTCATTATCCAGTATAATAAAACTTTAAAAATAAAGTTTTTGGATTCATTATCCAGCATAAAAAAACTTTCAAAATAAAATTTTTGGATTCATTATCCATTATTAAAAAACTTTCAAAATAAAATTTTTGGATTCAATATCCAGAATAATAAAACGTTCAAAATAAAATTTTTGGATTCATTATCCAGTATAAAAAAACTTTCAAAATAAAATTTTTGGATTCATTATCCTGTATAAAAAAACTTTCAAAATAAAATTTTTGGATTCATTATCCAATATAATAAAACTTTCAAATTAAAATTTTTGAATTCATTATCCAGTATGAAAAAACTTTCAAAATCAAATTTTTGTATTCATTATCCAGTATAAAAAACTTTCAAAATAAAATTTTTGGATTCATTATCCAGTGTAAAAAAACTTTCAAAATAAAATATTTGGATTTAATATCCAGTATAATAAAACTTTCAAAATACAATTTTTGGATTCATTATCCAATATAATAAAACTTTCAAATTAAAATTTTTGAATTCATTATCCATTATAAAAAAACTTTCAAAATAAAATTTTTGGATACATTATCCAGAATAATAATACGTTCAAAATAAAATTTTTGGATTCATTATCCAGTATAAAAAAACTTTCAAAATAAAATTTTTGGATTCATTGTCCTGTATAAAAAAACTTTAAAAATCAAATTTTTGGATTCATTATCCAATATAATAAAACTTTCAAAATAAAATTTTTGAATTCATTATCCAGTATAATAAAACTTTCAAAATAAAATTTTTGGATTCATTATCCACTATAAAAATATTTTCAAAATAAAATTTTTGGTTTCAATATCCAGAATAATAAAACTTTCAAAATAAAATTTTTTGATTCAATATCCAGTATAAAAAAATTTCAAAATAAAATATTTGGATTCATTATCCAGTATAAAAAAACTTTCAAAACAAAATTATTGGATTCATTATCCAGTATAATAAAACTTTCAAAATAAAATTTTTGGATTCATTATCCTGTATAAAAAAACTTTCAATATAAAATTTTTGGTTTCATTATCCAGTATAAAAAAAGTTTCAAAATAAAATTTTTGGATTCATTATTCAGTATAATAAAAATTTCAAAATAAAATTTTTGGATTCATTATCCAGTATAAAAAAACTTTCAAAATAAAATTTTTGGAATCATTATCCAGTATAAAAAAACTTTCAAAATAAAGTTTTTGGATTCATTATCCAGTATAAAAAAACTTTCAAAATAAAATTTTTGGATTCATTATCTATTATAAAAAACTTTCAAAATAAAATTTTTGGTTTCATTATCTAGTATAATAAAAGTTTCAAAATAAAATTTTTAGATTCATTATTCAGTATAATAAAACTTTCAAAATAAAATTTTTGGATTCATTATCCAGTATAAAAAAACTTTCAAAATAAAATTTTTGGATTCATTATCCAGTATAAAAAAACTTTCAAAATAATATTTTTGATATTCAGTATCCAGTATAATAAAACTTTCAAAGTAAAATTTTTGAATTCATTATCCAGTATAAAAAAACTTTCAAAACAAAATTTTTGGATTCATTATCCAGTATAAAAAAACTTTCAAAATAAAATTTTTGGAATCATCCAGTATAAAAAAACTTTCAACACAAAATTTTTGGATTCATTATCCAGTATAAAAAAACTTTCAAAATAAGGTTTTTGGATTCATTATCCAGTATAAAAAAACTTTCAAAATAAAATTTTTGGATTCATAATCCAGTATAAAAAAACTTTCAAAATAAAATTTTTGGATTCATTATCCAGAATAATAAAACTTTCAAAATAAAATTTTTGGATTCATTATCCAGTATAAAAAAAACTTTCAAAATAAAATTTTTGGATTCATTATCCAGTATAATAAAACTTTCAAAATAAAATTTTTGGATTCATTATTCAGTATAATAAAGCTTTCAAAATAAAATTTTTGGATTCATTATCCAGTATAAAAAAACTTTCAAAATAAAATTTTTTGATTCATTATCCAGAATAATAAAACTTTCAAAATAAAATTTTTGGATTCATTATTAAGTATAAAAAAACTTTCAAAATAAAATTTTTGGATTCATTATCCAGTATAATAAAACTTTCAAAATAAAATTTTTGAATTCATTATCCAGTATAAAAAAACTTTCAAAACAAAGTTTTTGGATTCATTATCCAGTATAAAAAAACTTTCAAAATAAAATTTTTGGATTCATTATCTATTATAAAAAACTTTCAAAATAAAATTTTTGGTTTCATTATCTAGTATAATAAAAGTTTCAAAATAAAATTTTTGGATTCATTATTCAGTATAATAAAACTTTCAAAATAAAATTTTTGGATTCATTATCCAGTATAAAAAAACTTTCAAAATAAAATTTTTGGATTCATTATCCAGTATAAAAAAACTTTCAAAATAATATTTTTGATATTCAGTATCCAGTATAATAAAACTTTCAAAGTAAAATTTTTGGTTTCATTATCTAGTATAATAAAAGTTTCAAAATAAAATTTTTGGATTCATTATCCAGTATAAAAAAACTTTCAAAATAAAATTTTTGGATTCATTATCCAGTATAATAAAACTTTCAAAATAAAATTTTTGAATTCATTATCCAGTATAAAAAAACTTTCAAAACAAAGTTTTTGGATTCATTATCCAGTATAAAAAAACTTTAAAAATAACGTTTTTGGATTCATTATCCAGTATAAAAAAACTTTCAAAATAAAATTTTTGGATTCATTATCCATTATAAAAAAACTTTCAAAATAAAATTTTTGGATTCAATATCCAGAATAATAAAACGTTCAAAATATAATTTTTGGATTCATTATCCAGTATAAAAAAACTTTCAAAATAAAATTTTTGGATTCATTATCCTGTATAAAAAAACTTTCAAAATAAAATTTTTGGATTCATTATCCAATATAATAAAACTTTCAAATTAAAATTTTTGAATTCATTATCCAGTATGAAAAAACTTTCAAAATCAAATTTTTGTATTCATTATCCAGTATAAAAAACTTTCAAAATAAAATTTTTGGATTCATTATCCAGTGTAAAAAAACTTTCAAAATAAAATATTTGGATTTAATATCCAGTATAATAAAACTTTCAAAATAAAATTTTTGGATTCATTATCCAATATAATAAAACTTTCAAATTAAAATTTTTGAATTCATTATCCATTATAAAAAAACTTTCAAAATAAAATTTTTGGATACATTATCCAGAATAATAAAACGTTCAAAATAAAATTTTTTGGATTCATTATCCAGTATAAAAAAACTTTCAAAATAAAATTTTTGGATTCATTATCCTGTATAAAAAAACTTTAAAAATCAAGTTTTTTGATTCATTATCCAATATAATAAAACTTTCAAAATAAAATTTTTGGATTCATTATCCAGTATAAAAAAACTTTCAAAATAAAATTTTTGGATTCATTATCCAGTATAATAAAACTTTCAAAATAAAATTTTTGAATTCATTATCCAGTATAAAAAAACTTTCAAAACAAAGTTTTTGGATTCATTATCCAGTATAAAAAAACTTTAAAAATAACGTTTTTGGATTCATTATCCAGTATAAAAAAACTTTCAAAATAAAATTTTTGGATTCATTATCCATTATAAAAAAACTTTCAAAATAAAATTTTTGGATTCAATATCCAGAATAATAAAACGTTCAAAATAAAATTTTTGGATTCATTATCCACTATAAAAATATTTTCAAAATAAAATTTTTGGTTTCAATATCCAGAATAATAAAACTTTCAAAATAAAATTTTTTGATTCAATATCCAGTGTAAAAAAATTTCAAAATAAAATATTTGGATTCATTATCCAGTATAAAAAAACTTTCAAAACAAAATTATTGGATTCATTATCCAGTATAATAAAACTTTCAAAATAAAATTTTTGGATTCATTATCCTGTATAAAAAAACTTTCAATATAAAATTTTTGGTTTCATTATCCAGTATAAAAAAAGTTTCAAAATAAAATTTTTGGATTCATTATTCAGTATAATAAAACTTTCAAAATAAAATTTTTGGATTCATTATCCAGTATAAAAAAACTTTCAAAATAAAATTTTTGGAATCATTATCCAGTATAAAAAAACTTTCAAAATAAAGTTTTTGGATTCATTATCCAGTATAAAAAAACTTTCAAAATAAAATTTTTGGATTCATTATCTATTATAAAAAACTTTCAAAATAAAATTTTTGGTTTCATTATCTAGTATAATAAAAGTTTCAAAATAAAATTTTTGGATTCATTATCCAGTATAAAAAAACTTTCAAAATAAAATTTTTGGATTCATTATCCAGTATAAAAAAACTTTCAAAATAAAATTTTTGGATTCATTATCCAGTATAAAAAAACTTTCAAAATAATATTTTTGATATTCAGTATCCAGTATAATAAAACTTTCAAAGTAAAATTTTTGAATTCATTATCCAGTATAAAAAAACTTTCAAAACAAAATTTTTGGATTCATTATCCAGTATAAAAAAACTTTCAAAATAAAATTTTTGGAATCATCCAGTATAAAAAAACTTTCAACACAAAATTTTTGGATTCATTATCCAGTATAAAAAAACTTTCAAAATAAGGTTTTTGGATTCATTATCCAGTATAAAAAAACTTTCAAAATAAAATTTTTGGATTCATAATCCAGTATAAAAAAACTTTCAAAATAAAATTTTTGGATTCATTATCCAGAATAATAAAACTTTCAAAATAAAATTTTTGGATTCATTATCCAGTATAAAAAAAACTTTCAAAATAAAATTTTTGGATTCATTATCCAGTATAATAAAACTTTCAAAATAAAATTTTTGGATTCATTATTCAGTATAATAAAGCTTTCAAAATAAAATTTTTGGATTCATTATCCAGTATAAAAAAACTTTCAAAATAAAATTTTTTGATTCATTATCCAGAATAATAAAACTTTCAAAATAAAATTTTTGGATTCATTATTAAGTATAAAAAATTTTTCAAAATAAAATTTTTGGATTCATTATCCAGTATAATAAAACTTTCAAAATAAAATTTTTGAATTCATTATCCAGTATAAAAAAACTTTCAAAACAAAGTTTTTGGATTCATTATCCAGTATAAAAAAACTTTCAAAATAAAATTTTTGGATTCATTATCTATTATAAAAAACTTTCAAAATAAAATTTTTGGTTTCATTATCTAGTATAATAAAAGTTTCAAAATAAAATTTTTGGATTCATTATTCAGTATAATAAAACTTTCAAAATAAAATTTTTGGATTCATTATCCAGTATAAAAAAACTTTCAAAATAAAATTTTTGGATTCATTATCCAGTATAAAAAAACTTTCAAAATAATATTTTTGATATTCAGTATCCAGTATAATAAAACTTTCAAAGTAAAATTTTTGGTTTCATTATCTAGTATAATAAAAGTTTCAAAATAAAATTTTTGGATTCATTATCCAGTATAAAAAAACTTTCAAAATAAAATTTTTGGATTCATTATCCAGTATAATAAAACTTTCAAAATAAAATTTTTGAATTCATTATCCAGTATAAAAAAACTTTCAAAACAAAGTTTTTGGATTCATTATCCAGTATAAAAAAACTTTAAAAATAACGTTTTTGGATTCATTATCCAGTATAAAAAAACTTTCAAAATAAAATTTTTGGATTCATTATCCATTATAAAAAAACTTTCAAAATAAAATTTTTGGATTCAATATCCAGAATAATAAAACGTTCAAAATATAATTTTTGGATTCATTATCCAGTATAAAAAAACTTTCAAAATAAAATTTTTGGATTCATTATCCTGTATAAAAAAACTTTCAAAATAAAATTTTTGGATTCATTATCCAATATAATAAAACTTTCAAATTAAAATTTTTGAATTCATTATCCAGTATGAAAAAACTTTCAAAATCAAATTTTTGTATTCATTATCCAGTATAAAAAACTTTCAAAATAAAATTTTTGGATTCATTATCCAGTGTAAAAAAACTTTCAAAATAAAATATTTGGATTTAATATCCAGTATAATAAAACTTTCAAAATAAAATTTTTGGATTCATTATCCAATATAATAAAACTTTCAAATTAAAATTTTTGAATTCATTATCCATTATAAAAAAACTTTCAAAATAAAATTTTTGGATACATTATCCAGAATAATAAAACGTTCAAAATAAAATTTTTTGGATTCATTATCCAGTATAAAAAAACTTTCAAAATAAAATTTTTGGATTCATTATCCTGTATAAAAAAACTTTAAAAATCAAGTTTTTTGATTCATTATCCAATATAATAAAACTTTCAAAATAAAATTTTTGGATTCATTATCCAGTATAAAAAAACTTTCAAAATAAAATTTTTGGATTCATTATCCAGTATAATAAAACTTTCAAAATAAAATTTTTGAATTCATTATCCAGTATAAAAAAACTTTCAAAACAAAGTTTTTGGATTCATTATCCAGTATAAAAAAACTTTAAAAATAACGTTTTTGGATTCATTATCCAGTATAAAAAAACTTTCAAAATAAAATTTTTGGATTCATTATCCATTATAAAAAAACTTTCAAAATAAAATTTTTGGATTCAATATCCAGAATAATAAAACGTTCAAAATAAAATTTTTGGATTCATTATCCACTATAAAAATATTTTCAAAATAAAATTTTTGGTTTCAATATCCAGAATAATAAAACTTTCAAAATAAAATTTTTTGATTCAATATCCAGTGTAAAAAAATTTCAAAATAAAATATTTGGATTCATTATCCAGTATAAAAAAACTTTCAAAACAAAATTATTGGATTCATTATCCAGTATAATAAAACTTTCAAAATAAAATTTTTGGATTCATTATCCTGTATAAAAAAACTTTCAATATAAAATTTTTGGTTTCATTATCCAGTATAAAAAAAGTTTCAAAATAAAATTTTTGGATTCATTATTCAGTATAATAAAACTTTCAAAATAAAATTTTTGGATTCATTATCCAGTATAAAAAAACTTTCAAAATAAAATTTTTGGAATCATTATCCAGTATAAAAAAACTTTCAAAATAAAGTTTTTGGATTCATTATCCAGTATAAAAAAACTTTCAAAATAAAATTTTTGGATTCATTATCTATTATAAAAAACTTTCAAAATAAAATTTTTGGTTTCATTATCTAGTATAATAAAAGTTTCAAAATAAAATTTTTGGATTCATTATTCAGTATAATAAAACTTTCAAAATAAAATTTTTGGATTCATTATCCAGTATAAAAAAACTTTCAAAATAAAATTTTTGGATTCATTATCCAGTATAAAAAAACTTTCAAAATAATATTTTTGATATTCAGTATCCAGTATAATAAAACTTTCAAAGTAAAATTTTTGAATTCATTATCCAGTATAAAAAAACTTTCAAAACAAAATTTTTGGATTCATTATCCAGTATAAAAAAACTTTCAAAATAAAATATTTGGATTCATTATCCAGTTAAAAAAAACTTTTAAAATAAAATTTTTGGATTCATTATCCAGTATAAAAAAACTTTCAAAATAAAATTTTTGGATTCATTATCCAGAATAATAAAACTTTCAAAATAAAATTTTTGGATTCATTATCCAGTATAAAAAAAACTTTCAAAATAAAATTTTTGGTTTCATTATCCAGTATAATAAAACTTTCAAAATAAAATTTTTGTATTCATTATTCAGTATAATAAAGCTTTCAAAATAAAATTTTTGGATTCATTATCCAGTATAAAAAAACTTTCAAAATAAAATTTTTGGATACATTATCCAGTATAATAAAACTTTCAAAATAAAATTTTTGAATTCATTATCCAGTATAAAAAAACTTTCAAAACAAAGTTTTTGGATTCATTATCTAGTATAAAAAAACTTTCAAAATAAAATTTTTGGATTCATTATCCAGAATAATAAAACGTTCAAAATAAAATTTTTGGATTCATTAATCAGTATAATAAACTTTCAAAATAAAATTTTTGGATTCATTATCCAGTATAAAAAAACTTTC
Source organism: Prosapia bicincta (assembly GCA_036971475.1). Lineage (NCBI taxonomy): Eukaryota > Metazoa > Arthropoda > Insecta > Hemiptera > Cercopidae > Prosapia > Prosapia bicincta. Next base: position 125,634,899 of record JBAIZL010000006.1, read on the forward strand.
AAAATAAACTTTTTGGATTCATTATCCAGGATAATAAAACTTTCAAAATAAAATTTTTGAATTCTTTATCCAGTATAAAAAAACTTTCAAAACAAAATTTTTGGATTCATTATCCACTATAAAAGAACTTTCAAAATATAATTTTTGGATTCATTATCCAGTATAATAAATCTTTCAAAATAAAATTTTTGGATTCATTATTCAGTATAATAAAATTTTCAAAATAAAATTTTTGGATTCATTATCCAGTATAATAAAAGTTTCAAAATAAATTTTTTGGATTGATTAACCAGTATAAAAAAACTTTCAAAATAAAATTTTTGGATTAATTAACCAGTATAATAAAACTTTCAAAATAAAATTTTTGGATTCATTATCCAGTATAATAAAACAAAAAGAAATAAAAATTTTTATTCATTATCCAGTATAAAGAAACTTTCAAAATAAAATTTTTGGATTCATTATCCAGTATAGTAAAAGATTCAAAATAAAATTTTTGGATTCATTATTCAGTATAATAAAACTTTCAAAATAAACTTTTTGGATTTATTATCCAGTATAAACAATCTTTCAAAATAAAATTTTTGGATTCATTATCCAGTATAATAAAACTTTCAAAATAAAATTTTTGGATTCATTATCCAGTATAATAAAAATTTCAAAATAAAATTGTTGGATTCATTATTCAGTATAATAAAACTTTCAAAATAAAATTTTTGGAATCATTATTCAGTATAATAAACCTTTCAAAATAAAATTTTTGGACTCATTATCCAGTTTAATAAAACTTTCAAAATAAAATTTTAGGATTCATTAATCAGTATAATAAACTTTCAAAATAAAATTTTTGGATTCATTAACCAGTATAAAAAAACTTTCAAAATAAAATTTTTGGATTCATTATCTAGAATAATAAAACTTTCAAAATAAAATTTATGGATTCATTATCCAGTATAAAAAAACTTTCAAAATAAAATTTTTGGATTCATTATTCAGTATAATAAAATTTTATAGATAATATTTTTGGATTCATTATCCAGTATAATAAAACTTTCAAAATAAAATTTTTGGATTCATTATCCCGCATAATAAAACTTTCAGAATAAAATTTTTGGATTCATTATCCAGTATAAAAAAACTTTCAAAATAAAATTTTTGGATTCATTATCCAGTATAATAAAAGTTTCAAAATAAAATTTTTGGGTTCATTATTCAGTATAATAAAATTTTCAAAATAAAAATTTTATTCATTATCCAGTAAAAAAAACTTTCAAAATAAAATTTTTGGATTCTATATCCAGTATAATAAAAGTTTCAAAATAAAATTTTTGGACTCATTATCCAGTTTAATAAAACTTTCAAAATAAAATTTTAGGATTCATTAATCAGTATAATAAACTTTCAAAATAAAATTTTTGGATTCATTAACCAGTATAAAAAAACTTTCAAAATAAAATTTTTGGATTCATTATCTAGAATAATAAAACTTTCAAAATAAAATTTTTAGATTCATTATCCAGTATAATAAAACTTTCAAAATAAAATTTTTGGATTCATTATCCCGCATAATAAAACTTTCAAAATAAAATTTTTGGATTCATTATCCAGTATAAAAAAACTTTCAAAATAAAATTTTTGGATTCATTATCCAGAATAATAAAACTTTCAAAATAAAATTTTTGGATTCATTATCCAGTATAAAAAAAACTTTCAAAATAAAATTTTTGGTTTCATTATCCAGTATAATATAACTTTCAAAATAAAATTTTTGGATTCATTATTCAGTATAATAAAGCTTTCAAAATAAAATTTTTGGAATCATTATCCAGTATAAAAAAACTTTCAAAATAAAATTTTTTGATTCATTATCCAGAATAATAAAACTTTCAAAATAAAATTTTTGGATTCATTATCCAGTATAAAAAAACTTTCAAAATAAAATTTTTGGATTCATTATCCAGTATAATAAAACTTTCAAAATAAAATTTTTGAATTCTTTATCCAGTATAAAAAAACTTTCAAAACAAAATTTTTGGATTCAATATCAAGTAAAAAAAAACTTTCAAAATAAAGTTTTTGGATTCATTATCCAGTTAAAAAAAACTTTTAAAATAAAATTTTTGGATTCATTATCCAGTATAAAAAAACTTTCAAAATAAAATTTTTGGATTCATTATCCAGAATAATAAAACTTTCAAAACAAAGTTTTTGGATTCATTATCCAGTATAAAAAAACTTTCAAAATAAAGTTTTTGGATTCATTATCCAGTATAAAAAAACTTTCAAAATAAAATTTTTGGATTCATTATCCATTATAAAAAAACTTTCAAAATAAAATTTTTGGATTCATTATCCAGAATAATAAAACGTTCAAAATAAAATTTTTGGATTCATTAATCAGTATAATAAACTTTCAAAATAAAATTTTTGGATTCATTATCCAGTATAAAAAAACTTTCAAAATAAAATTTTTGGATTCATTATCCAGGATAATAAAACTTTCAAAATAAAATTTTTGAATTCTTTATCCAGTATAAAAAAAACTTTCAAAACAAAATTTTTGGATTCATTATCCAGTATAAAAAAACTTTCAAAATAAAGTTTTTGGATTCATTATCCAGTATAAAAAAACTTTCAAAATAAAATTTTTGGATTCAATATCCAGTATAAAAAAAATTTTCAAAATAAAATTTTTGGATTCATTATCCAGTATAAAAAAACTTTAAAAATAAAATTTTTGGATTCATTATCTAGAATAATAAAACTTTAAAAATAAAGTTTTTGGGTTCATTATCCAGTATAAAAACACTTTCAAAATAAAATTTTTGTATTCATTATCCAGAATAATCAAACTTTCAAAATAAAATTTTTGGATTCATCAGCCAGTATAAAAAAACTTTCAAAATAAAATTTTTGGATTCATTATCCAGTTAAATAAAACTTTCAAAATAAAATTTTTGGATTCATTATCCAGTATAGAAAAACTTTCAAAATAAAATTTTTGGATTCATTATCCTTTATAAAAATACTTTCAAAATAAAATTTTTATTTTCATTATCCAGTATAATAAAAGTTTAAAAATAAAATTTTTGGATTCATTATCCAGTATAAAAAAACTTTCAAAATAAAATATTTGGATTTATTGTCCAGTATAATAAAACATTCAAAATAAAATTTTTGGATTCATTATCCACTATAAAAGAACTTTCAAAATATAATTTTTGGATTCATTATCCAGTATAATAAATCTTTCAAAATAAAATTTTTGTATTCATTATTCAGTATAATAAAATTTTCAAAATAAAATTTTTGGATTCATTATCCAGTATAATAAAAGTTTCAAAATAAATTTTTTGGATTGATTAATCAGTATAAAAAAACTTTCAAAATAAAATTTTTGGATTAATTAACCAGTATAATAAAACTTTCAAAATAAAATTTTTGGATTCATTATCCAGTATAATAAAACTTAAAAAATAAAAATTTTTATTCATTATCCAGTATAAAGAAACTTTCAAAATAAAATTTTTGGATTCATTATTCAGTATAATAAAACTTTCAAAATAAACTTTTTGGATTTATTATCCAGTATAAACAATCTTTCAAAATAAAATTTTTGGATTCATTATCCAGTATAATAAAACTTTCAAAATAAAATTTTTGGATTCATTATCCAGTATAATAAAAATTTCAAAATAAAATTGTTGGATTCATTATTCAGTATAATAAAACTTTCAAAATAAAATTTTTGGAATCATTATTCAGTATAATAAACCTTTCAAAATAAAATTTTTGGACTCATTATCCAGTTTAATAAAACTTTCAAAATAAAATTTTAGGATTCAATAATCAGTATAATAAACTTTCAAAATAAAATTTTTGGATTCATTAACCAGTATAAAAAAACTTTAAAAATAAAAGTTTTGGATTCATTATCTAGAATAATAAAACTTTCAAAATAAAATTTTTGGATTCATTATCCAGTATAAAAAAACTTTCAAAATAAAAGTTTTGGATTCATTATCTAGAATAATAAAACTTTCAAAATAAAATTTATGGATTCATTATCCAGTATAATAAAACTTTCAAAATAAAATTTTTGGATTCATTATTCAGTATAATAAAATTTTATAGATAATATTTTTGGATTCATTATCCAGTATAATAAAACTTTCAAAATAAAATTTTTGGATTCATTATCCCGCATAATAAAACTTTCAGAATAAAATTTTTGGATTCATTATCCAGTATAAAAAAACTTTCAAAATAAAATTTTTGGATTCATTATCCAGTATAATAAAAGTTTCAAAATAAAATTTTTGGGTTCATTATTCAGTATAATAAAATTTTCAAAATAAAAATTTTATTCATTATCCAGTAAAAAAAACTTTCAAAATAAAATTTTTGGATTCTATATCCAGGATAATAAAAGTTTCAAAATAAAATTTTTGGACTCATTATCCAGTTTGATAAAACTTTCAAAATAAAATTTTAGGATTCATTAATCAGTATAATAAACTTTCAAAATAAAATTTTTGGATTCATTAACCAGTATAAAAAAACTTTCAAAATAAAATTTTTGGATTCATTATCTAGAATAATAAAACTTTCAAAATAATATTTTTGGATTCATTATCCAGTATAATAAAACTTTCAAAATAAAATTTTTGGATTCATTATCCCGCATAATAAAACTTTCAAAATAAAATTTTTGGATTCATTATCCAGTATAAAAAAACTTTCAAAATAAAATTTTTGGATTCATTATCCAGAATAATAAAACTTTCAAAATAAAATTTTTGGATTCATTATCCTGTATAAAAAAAACTTTCAAAATAAAATTTTTGGATTCATTATCCAGTATAATATAACTTTCAAAATAAAATTTTTGGATTCATTATTCAGTATAATAAAGCTTTCAAAATAAAATTTTTGGAATCATTATCCAGTATAAAAAAACTTTCAAAATAAAATTTTTTGATTCATTATCCAGAATAATAAAACTTTCAAAATAAAATTTTTGGATTCATTATTCAGTATAAAAAAACTTTCAAAATAAAATTTTTGGATTCATTATCCAGTATAATAAAACTTTCAAAATAAAATTTTTGAATTCATTATCCAGTATAAAAAAACTTTCAAAACAAAGTTTTTGGATTCAATATCCAGTATAAAAAACTTTCAAAATAAAGTTTTTGGATTCATTAACCAGTATAAAAAATCTTTCAAAATAAAATTTTTGGATTCATTATACATTATAAACAAACTTTCAAAATAAAATTTTTGGATTCATTATCCAGAATAATAAAACGTTCAAAATAAAATTTTTGGATTCATTATCCAGTATAAAAAAACTTTCAAAATAAAATTTTTGGATTCATTATCCAATATAATAAAACTTTCAAATTAAAATTTTAGGATTTATTAATCAGTATAATAAAACTTTCAAAATAAACTTTTTGGATTTATTATCCAGTATAAACAATCTTTCAAAATAAAATTTTTGGATTCAATATCCAGTTTAAAAAAACTTTCAAAATAAACTTTTTCGATTCATTATCCAGTAAATTAAAACTTTCAAAATAAAATTTTTAGATTCATTATCCAGTATAATAAAACTTTCAAAATAAAATTTTTGGATTCATTATCCCGCATAATAAAACTTTCAAAATAAAATTTTTGGATTCATTATCCAGTATAAAAAAACTTTCAAAATAAAATTTTTGGATTCATTATCCAGAATAATAAAACTTTCAAAATAAAATTTTTGGATTCATTATCCAGTATAAAAAAAACTTTCAAAATAAAATTTTTGGTTTCATTATCCAGTATAATATAACTTTCAAAATAAAATTTTTGGATTCATTATTCAGTATAATAAAGCTTTCAAAATAAAATTTTTGGAATCATTATCCAGTATAAAAAAACTTTCAAAATAAAATTTTTTGATTCATTATCCAGAATAATAAAACTTTCAAAATAAAATTTTTGGATTCATTATCCAGTATAAAAAAACTTTCAAAATAAAATTTTTGGATTCATTATCCAGTATAATAAAACTTTCAAAATAAAATTTTTGAATTCTTTATCCAGTATAAAAAAACTTTCAAAACAAAATTTTTGGATTCAATATCAAGTAAAAAAAAACTTTCAAAATAAAGTTTTTGGATTCATTATCCAGTTAAAAAAAACTTTTAAAATAAAATTTTTGGATTCATTATCCAGTATAAAAAAACTTTCAAAATAAAATTTTTGGATTCATTATCCAGAATAATAAAACTTTCAAAATAAAATTTTTGGATTCATTATCCAGTATAAAAAAAACTTTCAAAATAAAATTTTTGGTTTCATTATCCAGTATAATAAAACTTTCAAAATAAAATTTTTGTATTCATTATTCAGTATAATAAAGCTTTCAAAATAAAATTTTTGGATTCATTATCCAGTATAAAAAAACTTTCAAAATAAAATTTTTGGATACATTATCCAGTATAATAAAACTTTCAAAATAAAATTTTTGAATTCATTATCCAGTATAATAAAACTTTCAAAACAAAGTTTTTGGATTCATTATCCAGTATAAAAAAACTTTCAAAATAAAGTTTTTGGATTCATTATCCAGTATAAAAAAACTTTCAAAATAAAATTTTTGGATTCATTATCCATTATAAAAAAACTTTCAAAATAAAATTTTTGGATTCATTATCCAGAATAATAAAACGTTCAAAATAAAATTTTTGGATTCATTAATCAGTATAATAAACTTTCAAAATAAAATTTTTGGATTCATTATCCAGTATAAAAAAACTTTCAAAATAAAATTTTTGGATTCATTATCCAGGATAATAAAACTTTCAAAATAAAATTTTTGAATTCTTTATCCAGTATAAAAAAAACTTTCAAAACAAAATTTTTGGATTCATTATCCAGTATAAAAAAACTTTCAAAATTAAGTTTTTGGATTCATTATCCAGTATAAAAAAACTTTCAAAATAAAATTTTTGGATTCATTATCCAGTTAAATAAAACTTTCAAAATAAAATTTTTTTGATTCATTATCCAGTATAATGAAACTTTCAAAATAAAATTTTTGGATTCATTATCCAGAATAATAAAACTTTCAAATTAAAATTTTTGGATTCATTATCCAGTAAATTAAAACTTTCAAAATAAAATTTTTGGATTCATTATCCAGTATAGAAAAACTTTCAAAATAAAATTTTTGGATTCATTATCCTTTATAAAAATACTTTCAAAATAAAATTTTTATTTTCATTATCCAGTATAATAAAAGTTTAAAAATAAAATTTTTGGATTCATTATCCAGTATAAAAAAACTTTCAAAATAAAATATTTGGATTTATTGTCCAGTATAATAAAACATTCAAAATAAAATTTTTGGATTCATTATCCACTATAAAAGAACTTTCAAAATATAATTTTTGGATTCATTATCCAGTATAATAAAACTTTCAAAACAAAGTTTTTGGATTCATTATCCAGTATAAAAAAACTTTCAAAATAAAGTTTTTGGATTCATTATCCAGTATAAAAAAACTTTCAAAATAAAATTTTTGGATTCATTATCCATTATAAAAAAACTTTCAAAATAAAATTTTTGGATTCATTATCCAGAATAATAAAACGTTCAAAATAAAATTTTTGGATTCATTAATCAGTATAATAAACTTTCAAAATAAAATTTTTGGATTCATTATCCAGTATAAAAAAACTTTCAAAATAAAATTTTTGGATTCATTATCTAGAATAATAAAACTTTAAAAATAAAGTTTTTGGGTTCATTATCCAGTATAAAAACACTTTCAAAATAAAATTTTTGTATTCATTATCCAGAATAATCAAACTTTCAAAATAAAATTTTTGGATTCATCAGCCAGTATAAAAAAACTTTCAAAATAAAATTTTTGGATTCATTATCCAGTTAAATAAAACTTTCAAAATAAAATTTTTTTGATTCATTATCCAGTATAATGAAACTTTCAAAATAAAATTTTTGGATTCATTATCCAGAATAATAAAACTCAAATTAAAATTTTTGGATTCATTATCCAGTAAATTAAAACGTTCAAAATAAAATTTTTGGATTCATTATCCAGTATAGAAAAACTTTCAAAATAAAATTTTTGGATTCATTATCCTTTATAAAAATACTTTCAAAATAAAATTTTTATTTTCATTATCCAGTATAATAAAAAATTAAAAATAAAATTTTTGGATTCATTATCCAGTATAAAAAAACTTTCAAAATAAAATATTTGGATTTATTGTCCAGTATAATAAAACATTCAAAATAAAATTTTTGGATTCATTATCCACTATAAAAGAACTTTCAAAATATAATTTTTGGATTCATTATCCAGTATAATAAATCTTTCAAAATAAAATTTTTGTATTCATTATTCAGTATAATAAAATTTTCAAAATAAAATTTTTGGATTCATTATCCAGTATAATAAAAGTTTCAAAATAAATTTTTTGGATTGATTAATCAGTATAAAAAAACTTTCAAAATAAAATTTTTGGATTAATTAACCAGTATAATAAAACTTTCAAAATAAAATTTTTGGATTCATTATCCAGTATAATAAAACTTAAAAAATAAAAATTTTTATTCATTATCCAGTATAAAGAAACTTTCAAAATAAAATTTTTGGATTCATTATTCAGTATAATAAAACTTTCAAAATAAACTTTTTGGATTTATTATCCAGTATAAACAATCTTTCAAAATAAAATTTTTGGATTCATTATCCAGTATAATAAAACTTTCAAAATAAAATTTTTGGATTCATTATCCAGTATAATAAAAATTTCAAAATAAAATTGTTGGATTCATTATTCAGTATAATAAAACTTTCAAAATAAAATTTTTGGAATCATTATTCAGTATAATAAACCTTTCAAAATAAAATTTTTGGACTCATTATCCAGTTTAATAAAACTTTCAAAATAAAATTTTAGGATTCAATAATCAGTATAATAAACTTTCAAAATAAAATTTTTGGATTCATTAACCAGTATAAAAAAACTTTCAAAATAAAATTTTTGGATTCATTATTCAGTATAATAAAATTTTATAGATAATATTTTTGGATTCATTATCCAGTATAATAAAACTTTCAAAATAAAATTTTTGGATTCATTATCTAGAATAATAAAACTTTCAAAATAAAATTTATGGATTCATTATCCAGTATAATAAAACTTTCAAAATAAAATTTTTGGATTCATTATTCAGTATAATAAAATTTTATAGATAATATTTTTGGATTCATTATCCAGTATAATAAAACTTTCAAAATAAAATTTTTGGATTCATTATCCCGCATAATAAAACTTTCAGAATAAAATTTTTGGATTCATTATCCAGTATAAAAAAACTTTCAAAATAAAATTTTTGGATTCATTATCCAGTATAATAAAAGTTTCAAAATAAAATTTTTGGGTTCATTATTCAGTATAATAAAATTTTCAAAATAAAAATTTTATTCATTATCCAGTAAAAAAAACTTTCAAAATAAAATTTTTGGATTCTATATCCAGGATAATAAAAGTTTCAAAATAAAATTTTTGGACTCATTATCCAGTTTGATAAAACTTTCAAAATAAAATTTTAGGATTCATTAATCAGTATAATAAACTTTCAAAATAAAATTTTTGGATTCATTAACCAGTATAAAAAAACTTTCAAAATAAAATTTTTGGATTCATTATCTAGAATAATAAAACTTTCAAAATAAAATTTTTGGATTCATTATCCAGTATAATAAAACTTTCAAAATAAAATTTTTGGATTCATTATCCCGCATAATAAAACTTTCAAAATAAAATTTTTGGATTCATTATCCAGTATAAAAAAACTTTCAAAATAAAATTTTTGGATTCATTATCCAGAATAATAAAACTTTCAAAATAAAATTTTTGGATTCATTATCCTGTATAAAAAAAACTTTCAAAATAAAATTTTTGGATTCATTATCCAGTATAATATAACTTTCAAAATAAAATTTTTGGATTCATTATTCAGTATAATAAAGCTTTCAAAATAAAATTTTTGGAATCATTATCCAGTATAAAAAAACTTTCAAAATAAAATTTTTTGATTCATTATCCAGAATAATAAAACTTTCAAAATAAAATTTTTGGATTCATTATCCAGTATAAAAAAACTTTCAAAATAAAATTTTTGGATTCATTATCCAGTATAATAAAACTTTCAAAATAAAATTTTTGAATTCATTATCCAGTATAAAAAAAACTTTCAAAACAAAGTTTTTGGATTCAATATCCAGTATAAAAAACTTTCAAAATAAAGTTTTTGGATTCATTAACCAGTATAAAAAAACTTTCAAAATAAAATTTTTGGATTCATTATACATTATAAACAAACTTTCAAAATAAAATTTTTGGATTCATTATCCAGAATAATAAAACGTTCAAAATAAAATTTTTGGATTCATTATCCAGTATAAAAAAACTTTCAAAATAAAATTTTTGGATTCATTATCCAATATAATAAAACTTTCAAATTAAAATTTTAGGATTTATTAATCAGTATAATAAAACTTTCAAAATAAACTTTTTGGATTTATTATCCAGTATAAACAATCTTTCAAAATAAAATTTTTGGATTCAATATCCAGTTTAAAAAAACTTTCAAAATAAACTTTTTCGATTCATTATCCAGTAAATTAAAACGTTCAAAATACAATTTTTGGATTCATTATCCAGTATAAGAAACTTTCAAAATAAACTTTTTGGCTTCATTATCCAGTATAATAAATCTTTCAAAGTAAAACTTTTGGATTCATTATCCAGTATAAAAAAACTTTCAAAATAAAATTTTTGGATTCATTATCCAGTATAATAAAAGTTTCAAAATAAAATTGTTGGATTCATTATTCAGTATAATAAAACTTTCAAAATGAAATTTTTGGAATCATTATTCAGTATAATAAACCTTTCAAAATAAAATTTTTGGACTCATTATCCAGTTTAATAAAACTTTCAAAATAAAATTTTAGGATTCATTAATCAGTATAATAAACTTTCAAAATAAAATTTTTGGATTCATTAACCAGTATAATAAAACTTTCAAAATAAAATTTTTGGATTCATTATTCAGTATAATAAAATTTTATAGATAATATTTTTGGATTCATTATCCAGTATAGTAAAACTTTCAAAATAAAATTTTTGGATTCATTATCCCGCATAATAAAACTTTCAAAATAAAATTTTTGGATTCATTATCCAGTATAAAAAAACTTTCAAAATAAAATTTTTGGATTCATTATCCAGTATAATAAAACTTTCAAAATAAAATTTTTGGATTCATTATTCAGTATAATAAAATTTTATAGATAATATTTTTGGATTCATTATCCAGTATAGTAAAACTTTCAAAATAAAATTTTTGGATTCATTATCCCGCATAATAAAACTTTCAAAATAAAATTTTTGGATTCATTATCCAGTATAAAAAAACTTTCAAAATAAAATTTTTGGATTCATTATCCAGTATAATAAAAGTTTCAAAATAAAATTTTTGGGTTCATTATTCAGTATAATAAAATTTTCAAAATAAAAATTTTATTCATTATCCAGTAAAAAAAACTTTCAAAATAAAATTTTTGGATTCATTATCCAGTATAATAAAACTTTCAAAATAAAATTTTTGGATTCATTATCCCGCATAATAAAACTTTCAAAATAAAATTTTTGGAATCATTATCCAGTATAAAGAAACTTTCAAAATAAAATTTTTGGATTCATTATCCAGTATAAAGAAACTTTCAAAATAAAATTTATGGATTCATTATCCAGAATAATAAAAGTTTCAAAATAAAATTGTTGGATTCATTAATCAGTATAATAAAACTTTCAAAATAACATTTTTGGATTCACTATTCAGTATAATAAAACTTTCAAAATAAAATTTTTGGATTCATTATTCAGTATAATAAAACTTTCAAAATAAAATTTTTGGATTCATTATCCAGTATAAAAAAACTTTCAAAATAACATTTTTGGATTCATTATACAGTATAAAAAAACTTTCAAAATAAAATTTTTGGATTCATTATCCAGTATAAAAAAAAGTTCAAAATAAAATTTTTGAATTCATTATCCAGTATAATAAAACTTTCAAAATAAAACTTTTGGATTCATTATCCAGTATAATAAAACTTTCAAAATAAAATTTTTGGTTTCATTAATCAGTATAATAAACTTTCAAAATAAAATTTTTGGATTCATTATTCAGTATAATAAAATTTTCAAAATAAAATTTTTGGATTCATTATCCAGTATAATAAAAGTTTCAAAATAATTTTTTTGGATTGATTAACCAGTATAAAAAAACTTTCAAAATAAAATTTTTGGTATAATTAACCAGTATAATAAAACTTTCAAAATAAAATTTTTGGATTCATTATCCAGTATAAAAAACTTTCAAAATAAAATTTTTGGATTCATTATCCAGAATAATAAAAGTTTCAAAATAAAATTGTTGGATTCATTATTCAGTATAATAAAACTTTCAAAATAACATTTTTGGATTCACTATTCAGTATAATAAAACTTTCAAAATAAAATTTTTGGATTCATTATTCAGTATAATAAAACTTTCAAAATAAAATTTTTGGATTCATTATCCAGTATAAAAAAACTTTCAAAATAACATTTTTGGATTCATTATCCAGTATAAAAAACTTTCAAAATAAAATTTTTGGATTCATTATCCAATATAAAAAAACTTTCAAAATGAAATTTTTGGATTCATTATCCAGTATAATAAACCTTTCAAAATAAAATTTTTGGATTCATTATCCAGTATAATAAAACTTTCAAAATAAAATTTTTGGATTCATTATTCAGTATAATAAAGCTTTCAAAATAAAATTTTTGGATTCATTATCCTGTATAAACAAACTATCAAAACAAAATTTTTAGATTAATTATTCAGTATAATAAAAGTTTTAAAATAAAATTTTTGGATTTCATTATCCAGTATAATAAAATTTTCAAAATAAAAATTTTAATCATTATCCAGTATAAAAAAACTTTCAAAATTAAATTTTTGAATCATTATCCAGTATAATAAAAGTTTCAAAATAAAATTTTTGGATTGATTATCCAGTATAATAAAACTTTCAAAATAAAACTTTTGGATTCATTATCCAGTATAATAAAACTTTCAAAATAAAATTTTTGGATTCATTATCCAGTATAAAGAAACTTTCAAAATAAAATTTTTGGATTCATTATCCAGAATAATAAAAGTTTCAAAATAAAATTGTTGGATTCATTATTCAGTATAATCAAACTTTCAAAATAACATTTTTGGATTCACTATTCAGTATAATAAAACTTTCAAAATAAAATTTTTAGATTCATTATCCAGTATAAAAAAACTTTCAAAATAAAATTTTTGGAATCATTATCTAGAATAATAAAACGGTCAAAATAAAATTTTGGGATTCATTATCCAGTATAAAAAAACTTTCAATATAACATTTTTGGATTCATTATCCAGTATAATAAAACTTTCAAAATAAAACTTTTGGATTCATTATCCAGTATAAAAAAACTTTCAAAATAAAATTTTTGGAATCATTATCTAGAATAATAAAACGGTCAAAATAAAATTTTGGGATTCATTATCCAGTATAAAAAAACTTTCAATATAACATTTTTGGATTCATTATCCAGTATAATAAAACTTTCAAAATAATATTTTTGGATTCATTATTCAGTTTAATAAAACTTTCAAAATAAAATTTTTGGATTCATTATCCAGTATAAAAAAACTTTCAAAATAAAATTTTTGGATTCATCATCCAGTATAATAAACCTTTCAAAATAAAATTTTTGGATTTATTATCCAGTATAATAAAACTTTCAAAATAAAATATTTGGTTTCATTAATCAGTATAATAAACTTTCAAAATAAAATTTTTGGATTCATTATTCAGTATAATATAATTTTCAAAATAAAATTTTTGGATTCATTATCTAGTATAATAAAAGTTTCAAAATAATTTTTTTGGATTCATTAACCAGTATAAAAAAACTTTCAAAATAAACTTTTTGGATTCATTATCCAGTATAGTAAAAGATTCAAAATAACATTTTTGGATTCATTATTCAGTATAATAAACCTTTCAAAATAAAATTTTTGGATTTATTATCCAGTATAAACAATCTTTCAAATTAAAATTTTTGGATTAAATATCCAGTATAAAAAAAATTTCAAAATAAAGTTATTCGATTCATTATCCAGTAAATTAAAACTTTCAAAATAAAATTTTTGGATTCATTATCCAGTATAAAAAACTTTCCAAATAAAATTTTTGGACTCACTATCCAGCATAATAAAACTTTCAAAATAAAATTTTTGGAATCATTATCTAGAATAATAAAACTTTAAAAATAAAATTTTTGGATTCATTATCCAGTATAATAAAAGATTCAAAATAAAATTTTTTGATTCATTATTCAGTATAATAAAACTTTCAAAATAAAATTTTTGGATTCACTATCCAGTATAAAAAAACTTTCAAAAAAAACTTTTTGGATTTATTATCCAGTATAAAAAATCTTTCAAACTAAAATTTTTGGATTCAATATCCAGTATAAAAAAACTTTCAAAATAAAGTTATTCGATTCATTATCCAGTAAATTAAAACTTTCAAAATAAAATTTTTGGATTCATTATCCAGTATAAAAAACTTTCAAAATAAAATTTTTGGATTCATTATCCATTATAAAAAAACTTTCAAAATAAAATTTTTGGATTCATTATCCAATATAATAAATCTTTCAAACTAAATATTTTGGATTCATTATCCAGTTTATTAAAACTTTCAAAATAAAATTATAGGATTCATGAATCAGTATAATAAACTTTCAAAATAAAATTTTTGGATTTCATTATCCAGTATAATAAAACTTTCAAAACAACATTTTTGGATTCATTATCCAGTATAAAAAACTATCAAAATAAAATTTTTGGATTCATTATCCAGTACAAAAAAACATTCAAAATAAAATTTTTGGATCATTATCCAGTATACAAAAACTTTCAAAATAAAATTTTTGGATTCATTATCCAGTATAAAAAAACTTTCAATATAATATTTTTGGATTCATCATCTAGTATAAAAAAACTGTTAAAATAAAATTTTTGGATTCATTAATCAGTATAATAAACTTTCAAAATAAAATTTTTTGATTCATTATTCAGTATAATAAAAGATTCAAAATAACATTTTTTGATTCATTAACCAGTATAAAAAAACTTTCAAAATAAAATTTTTGGATTCATTGTCCAGTATAATTATTTTTCAAAATAAAATTTTTTGATTCATTATCCAGTATAATAAAACTTTCAAAATAAAATTTTTTGATTCATTATCCAGTATAATAAATCTTTCAAAATAAAATTTTTTGATTCATTATCCAGTATAATAAACTTTCAAAATAACATTTTTGGATTTATTATCCACTATAAAAAAACTTTCAAAATAAAATTTTTGGATTCTTTACCCAGTATAAAAAAACTTTCAAAATAAAATTTTTGGAATCATTATCCAGTATAAAAAAACTTTCAAAATAAAATTTTTGGATTCATTATTCCGTATAATTAAACTTTCAAAATAAAATTGTTGGATTAATTATTCAGTATATTAAAAGTTTTAAAATAAAATTTTTGGATTTCATTATCCAGTATAATAAAACTTTCAAAACAACATTTTTGGATTCAATATCCAGTATAAAAAAACTATCAAAATAAAATTTTTGTATTCATTATCCAGTATAAAATAAACTTTCAAAATAAAATTTTTGGATTCATTATCCAGTATAATAAAACTTTCAAAATAAAATTTTGAATTCATTTTCCAGTATAATAAATCTTTCAAAATAAAATTTTTGGATTCATTATCCAGTATAATAAAACGTTCAAAATAAAATTTTTGGATTCATTATTCAGTATAATAAAAGATTCAAAATAACATTTTTGGATTCATTAACCAGTATAAAAAAACTTTCAAAATAAAATTTTTGGATTCATTGTCCAGTATAATAAATCTTTCAAAATAAAATTTTTTGATTCATTATCCAGTATAATAAACTTTCAAAATAAAATTTTTGGATTCATTATCCAGTATAAAAAAACTTTCAAAATAAAATTTTTTGATTCATTATTCAGTATAATTAAACTTTCAAAATAAAATTGTTGGATTAATTATTCAGTATAGTAAAAGTTTCAAAATAAAATTTTTAGATTCAGTATCCAGTATAAAAAAACTTTCAAAATAAAATTTTTTGATTCATTATTCAGTATAATAAAACTTTCAAAATAACATTTTTGGATTCATTATCCAGGTTAATAAATCTTTCAAAATAAAAGTTTTGGATTCATTATCCAGTATAATAAAACTTTTAAAATAAAATTTTTGGATCCATTATCCAGTATAAAAAAACTTTCAAAATAAAATTTTTGGATTCATTATTCAGTATAATAAAACTTTCAAAATAAAATTTTTGGATTCATTATCCAGTATAAAAAAAACTTTCAAAATAAAATTTTTTGATTCATTATCCAGTATAATAAATCTTTCAAAATAACATTTTTGGATTCACTATTCAGTATAATAAAACTTTCGAAATAAAATTGTTGGATTAATTATCCAGTATAAAAAAACTTTCAAAATAAAATTTTGGGAATCATTATCTAGAATAATAAAACTTTCAAAATAAAATTTTTGGATTCATTATCCAGTATAATAAAACTTTCAAAATAACATTTTTGGATTCATTATTCAGTTTAATAAAACTTTCATAATAAAATTTTTGGATCCATTATCCAGTATAAAAAAACTTTCAAAATAAAATTGTTGGATTAATTATTCAGTATAATAAAAATTTTAAAATAAAATTTTTGGATTTCATTATCCAGTATAATAAAACTTTCAAAACAACATTTTTGGATTCATTATCCAGTATAAAAAAACTATCAAAATAAAATTTTTGGATTCATTATCCAGTATAAAATAAACTTTCAAAATAAAATTTTGGATTCATTATCCAGTATAATAAAACTTTCAAAAAAAAATTTTGGGATTCATTATCCAGTATAAAAAAACTTTCAAAATAATATTTTTGGATTCATCATCTAGTATAAAAAAAACTTTTAAAATAAAATTTTTGGATTCAATATCCAGTATATTAAAACTTTCAAAATAAAATTTTGAATTCATTTTCCAGTATAATAAATCTTTCAAAATAAAATTTTTGGATTCATTATCCAGTATAATAAAACGTTCAAAATAAAATTTTTGGATTCATTATTCAGTATAATAAAAGATTCAAAATAACATTTTTGGATTCATTAACCAGTATAAAAAAACTTTCAAAATAAAATTTTTGGATTCATTGTCCAGTATAATAAATCTTTCAAAAAAACATTTTTGGATTCATTATCCAGTATAATAAAACTTTTAAAATAAAATTTTTGGATGCATTATCCAGTATAAAAAAACTTTCAAAATAAAATTTTTGGAAACTATTATTCATTATAATTAAACTTTCAAAATAAAATTGTTGGATTAATTATTCAGTATAGTAAAAGTTTCAAAATGAAATTTTTGGATTCAGTATCCAGTATAATAAACGTTTCAAAATAAAATTTTTGGATTCAATAACCAGTATAAAAAAACTTTCAAAATAAAATTTTTGGATTCATTATCCAGTATCAAAACACTTTCAAAATAAAATTTTTGGATTCATTATCCAGTATAAAAAAAACTTTCAAAATAAAATTTTTGGATTCATTATCCAGTATAATAAAACTTTCAAAATAAAATTTTTGGATTCATTATTCAGTATAATAAAACTTTTAAAATAACATTTTTGGATTCATTATACAGTATAATAAAACTTTCAAAATAAAATTTTTTGATTCATTATCCAGTATAATAAAACTTTCAAAATAAAATTTTTGGATTCATTATCCAGTATAAAAACCTTTCAAAATAAAATTTTTGGATTCAGTATCCAGTATAAAAAAAACTTTCAAAATAAAATTTTTGGATTCATTATCCAGTATAATGAAACTTTCAACATAAAATTTTTGGATTCATTATCCAGTATAATAAAAGTTTCAAAATAACATTTTTGGATTCATTATTCAGTATAATAAAACGTTCAAATTAAAATTTTTGGATTCATTATCCAGTATAATAAAACTTTCAAAATAAATTTTTTTTGATTCATTATCCAATATAAAAGAAATTTCAAAATAAAATTTTTGGATTCATTATCCAGTATAATAAAACATTCAAAATAAAATTTTTGGATTCAATATCCAGTATAATAAATCTTTCAAACTAAATATTTTGGATTCATTATTCTGTGTAATAAAAGTTCTAAAATAAAATTTTTGGATTTCATTATCCAGTATAATAAAACTTTCAAAATAAAATTTTTGGATTCATTATCCAGTATAATAAAATTTCAAAATAACATTTTTGGATTCATTATTCAGTATAATAAAACTTTCAAAATAAAATTTTTGGATTCATTATCCAATATAATAAATCTTTCAAACTAAATATTTTGGATTCATTATCCAGTTTATTAAGACTTTCAAAATAAAATTTTAGGATTCATGAATCAGTATAATAAACTTTCAAAATAAAATTTTTGGATTCATTAACCAGTATAAAAAAACTTTCAAAATAAAATTTTTGGATTCATTATCTAGAATAATAAAACTTTCAAAATACAATTTTTGGATTCATTATCCAGTATAAAAAAACTTTCAAAATAAAATTTTTGGATTCATTTTCCAGTATAAAACATCTTTCAAAATAATATTTTTGGATTCATTATCCAGTATAATAAAACGTTCAAAATAAAATTTTTGGATTCATTATTCAGTATAATAAATTTCAAAATAAAATTTTTGGATTCGTTATTCAGTATAATAAAATTTTAAAGATAGTATTTTTGGATTCATTATCCAGTATAATAAAACTTTCAAAATAAAATTTTTGGATTCATTATCTAGTATAAAAAAACTTTCAAAATATAATTTTTGGATTCATTATACAGTATAATGAACCTTTCAAAATAAAATTTTTGGATTTATTATCCAGTATAATAAAACTTTCAAAATAAAATTTTTGGATTCATTAATCAGTATAATAAACTTTCAAAATAAAATTTTTGGATTCATTATTCAGTATCATAAAATTTTCAAAACAACATTTTTGTATTCATTATCCAGTATAATAAATCTTTCAAAATAAAATTGTTCGATTAATTATTCAGTATATAAAAAATTTTAAAATAAAATTTTTGGATTTCATTATCCGGTATAATAAAACTTTCAAAACAACATTTTTGGATTCGTTATCCAGTATAAAAAACTATCAAAATAAAATTTTTGGATTCATTATCCAGTATAAAATAAACTTTCAAAATAAAATTTTTGGATTCATTATCCAGTATAATAAAACTTTCAAAAAAAAAATTTGGGATTCATTATCCAGTATAAAAAAACTTTCAAAATAATATTTTTGGATTCATCATCTAGTATAAAAAAAACTTTTAAAATAAAATTTTTGGATTCAATATCCAGTATAATAAAACGTTCAAAATAAAATTTTTGGATTCATTATTCAGTATAACAAAAGATTCAAAATAACATTTTTGGATTCATTATCCAGGTTAATAAATCTTTCAAAATAAAAGTTTTGGATTCATTATCCAGTATAATAAAACTTTTAAAATAGAATTTTTGGATCCATTATCCAGTATAAAAAAACTTTCAAAATAAAATTTTTGGATTCATTATTCAGTATAATTAAACTTTCAAAATAAAATTTTTGGATTAATTATTCAGTATAGTAAAAGTTTCAAAATAAAATTTTTGGATTCAGTATCCAGTATAATAAAAGTTTCAAAATAAAATTTTTGGATCCATTAACCAGTATAAAAAAACTTTCAAAATAAAATTTTTGGATTCATTATCCAGTATAATAAAACTTTCAAAATAAAATTTTTGGATTCATTATTCAGTATAATAAAACTTTTAAAATAAAATTTTTGGATTCATTATCCAGTATAATAAAACTTTCAAAATAACATTTTTGGATTCATTATACAGTATAATAAGACTTTCAAAATAAAATTTTTGGATTCATTTTCCAGTATAATGAAACTTTCAAAATAAAATTTTTGGATTCATTATCCAGTATAATAAAAGTTTCAAAATAACATTTTTGGATTCATTATTCAGTATAATAAAACGTTCAAATTAAAATTTTTGGATTCATTATACAGTATAATAAAACTTTCAAAATAAATTTTTTTTGATTCATTATCCAATATAAAAGAAATTTCAAAATAAAGTTTTTTGGATTCATTATCCAGTATAATAAAACATTCAAAATAAAATTTTTGGATTCATTATCCAGTATAATAAATCTTTCAAACTAAATATTTTGGATTCATTATTCAGTGTAATAAAAGTTTTAAAATAAAATTTTTGGATTTCATTATCCAGTATAATAAAACTTTCAAAATAACATTTTTGGATTCATTATTCAGTATAATAAAACTTTCAAAATAAAATTTTTGGATTCATTATCCAATATAAAAAAAACTTCCAAATAAAATTTTTGGATTCATTATCTAGAATGAAAAACTTACAAAATAAAATTTTTGGATTCATTATCTAGAATAAAAAACTTTCAAAATAAAATTTTTGGATTCATTATCCAGTATAAAAAAACTTTCAAAATAAAATTTTTGGATTCAATATCCAGTATAAAAAAACTTTCAAAATAAAATTTTTGGATTCATTATCCAGTATAAAAAAACTTTCAAAATAAAATTTTTGGATTCATTATCCAGTATAAAAAAACTTTCAAAATAAAATTTTTGGATTCATTATCCAGTATAATAAATCTTTCTAATAAAATTTTTGGATTCATTGTTCAGTATAATAAAACTTTCAAAATAAAATTTTTGGATTCATTATCCAGTAAAATAATTCTTTCAAACTAAATATTTTGGATTCATTATTCAGTATAATAAAACTTTCAAAATAAAATTTTTGGAATCATTATTCAGTATAATAAAACTTTCAAAATAAAATTGTTGGATTTATTATTCAGTATAATAAAACTTTCAAAATAACATTTTTGGATTCATTATACAGTATAATAAGACTTTCAAAATAAAATTTTTGGATTCATTTTCCAGTATAATGAAACTTTCAAAATAAAATTTTTGGATTCATTATCCAGTATAATAAAAGTTTCAAAATAACATTTTTGGATTCATTATTCAGTATAATAAAACGTTCAAATTAAAATTTTTGGATTCATTATACAGTATAATAAAACTTTCAAAATAAATTTTTTTTTGATTCATTATCCAATATAAAAGAAATTTCAAAATAAAGTTTTTTGGATTCATTATCCAGTATAATAAAACATTCAAAATAAAATTTTTGGATTCATTATCCAGTATAATAAATCTTTCAAACTAAATATTTTGGATTCATTATTCAGTGTAATAAAAGTTTTAAAATAAAATTTTTGGATTTCATTATCCAGTATAATAAAACTTTCAAAATAACATTTTTGGATTCATTATTCAGTATAATAAAACTTTCAAAATAAAATTTTTGGATTCATTATCCAATATAAAAAAAACTTCCAAATAAAATTTTTGGATTCATTATCTAGAATGAAAAACTTACAAAATAAAATTTTTGGATTCATTATCTAGAATAAAAAACTTTCAAAATAAAATTTTTGGATTCATTATCCAGTATAAAAAAACTTTCAAAATAAAATTTTTGGATTCAATATCCAGTATAAAAAAACTTTCAAAATAAAATTTTTGGATTCATTATCCAGTATAAAAAAACTTTCAAAATAAAATTTTTGGATTCATTATCCAGTATAAAAAAACTTTCAAAATAAAATTTTTGGATTCATTATCCAGTATAATAAATCTTTCTAATAAAATTTTTGGATTCATTGTTCAGTATAATAAAACTTTCAAAATAAAATTTTTGGATTCATTATCCAGTAAAATAATTCTTTCAAACTAAATATTTTGGATTCATTATTCAGTATAATAAAACTTTCAAAATAAAATTTTTGGAATCATTATTCAGTATAATAAAACTTTCAAAATAAAATTGTTGGATTTATTATTCAGTATAATAAAAATTTTAAAATAAAATTTTTGGATTTCATTATCCAGTATAATAAAACTTTCAAAATAAAATTTTTGGATTCATTATCTAGAATAATAAAACTTTCAAAATAAAATTTTTGGATTCATTATCCAGTATAAAAAAATTTCACAATAAAATTTTTGGATTCATTAGCCAGTATAAAAAAACTTTCAATATAAACTTTTGGATTCATTATCCAGTATAATAAATCTTTCTAATAAAATTTTTGGATTCATTGTTCAGTATAATAAAACTTTCAAAATAAAATTTTTGGATTCATTATCCAGTAAAATAATTCTTTCAAACTAAATATTTTGGATTCATTATTCAGTATAATAAAACTTTCAAAATAAAATTTTTGGAATCATTATTCAGTATAATAAAACTTTCAAAATTAAATTGTTGGATTTATTATTCAGTATAATAAAAATTTTAAAATAAAATTTTGGGATTTCATTATCCAGTATAATAAAACTTTCAAAATAAAATTTTTGGATTCATTATCTAGTATAAAAAAACTTTCAAAATAAAATTTTTGGATTCATTATCCAGTATAAAAAAACTTTCAAAATAAAATTTTTGGATTCATTATCCAGTATAATAAAACTTTCAAAATAAAATTTTTGGATTGATTATCCAGTATAAAAAAACTTTCAAAATAAAGTTTTTGGATTCATTATCCAGTATAATAAAACTTTCAAAATAAAATTTTTGGATCCATTATCCAGTATAAAAAAACTTTCAAAATAAAATTTTTGGATTCATTATCTAGAATAATAAAACTTTCATAATAAAATTTTTGGATTCATTATCCAGTATAAAAAAACTTTCAAAATAAAATTTTTGGATTCATTATCTAGAATAATAAAACTTCCAAAATAAAATTTTTGGATTCATTATCCAGTATAAAAAAACTTTCATAATAAAATTTTTGGATTCATTAGCCAGTATAAAAAAACTTTCAATATAAACTTTTGTATTCATTATCCAGTATAATAAATCTTTCAAAATAAAATTTTTGGATTCATTATTCAGTGTAATAAAACTTTCAAAATAAATATTTTGGATTCATTATTCAGTGTAATAAAAGTTTTAAAATAAAATTTTTGGATTTCATTATCCAGTATAATAAAACTTTCAAAATAAAATTTTTGGATTCATTATCCAGTATAATAAAATTTCAAAATAACATTTTTGGATTCATTATTCAGTATAATAAAACTTTCAAAATAAAATTTTTGGATTCAATATCCAGTATAATAAAACTTTCAAAATAAAATTTTTGGATTCATTATCCAATATAAAAAAAACTTTCAAAATAAAATATTTGAATTCATTATACAGTATAATAAATCTTTCTAATAAAATTTTTGGATTCATTGTTCAGTATAATAAAACTTTCAAAATAAAATTTTTGGATTCATTATCCAGTAAAATAATTCTTTCAAACTAAATATTTTGGATTCATTATTCAGTATAATAAAACTTTCAAAATAAAATTTTTGGAATCATTATTCAGTATAATAAAACTTTCAAAATAAAATTGTTGGATTCATTATTCAGTATAATAAAAATTTTAAAATAAAATTTTTGGATTTCATTATCCAGTATAATAAAACTTTCAAAATAAAATTTTTGGATTCATTATCTAGTATAAAAAAACTTTCAAAATAAAATTTTTGGATTCATTATCCAGTATATAAAAACTTTCAAAATAAAATTTTTGGATTCATTATCCAGTATAATAAAACTTTCAAAATAATATTTTTGGATTGATTATCCAGTATAAAAAAACTTTCAAAATAAAATTTTTGGATTCTTTATCCAGTATAATAAAACTTTCAAAATAAAATTTTTGGATTCATTATCCAGTATAAAAAAACTTTCAAAATAAAATTTTTGGATTCATTATCTAGAATAATAAAACTTTCAAAATAAATTTTTTGGATTCATTATCCAGTATAAAAAAACTTTCAAAATAAAATTTTTGGATTCATTAGCCAGTATAAAAAAACTTTCACTATAAAATTTTTGGATTCATTATCCAGTATAATAAATCTTTCAAAATAAAATTTTTGGATTCATTATCCAATATAATAAAACTTTCAAAGTAAAATTTTTGGATTCATTATCCAGTATAATAAATCTTTCTAAATAAAATTTTGGATTCATTATTCAGTATAATAAAACTTTCAAAATAAAATTGTTGGATTCATTATTCAGTAAAATAAAAGTTTTAAAATAAAATTTTTGGATTTCATTATCCACTATAATAAAACTTTCAAAATAAAATTTTTGGATTCATTATCCAGTATAATAAAACTTTCAAAATAACATTTTTGGATTCATTATCCAGTATAATAAATCTTTCTAAATAAAATTTTGGATTCATTATTCAGTATAATAAAACTTTCATAATAAAATTTTTGAATTCATTATCCAGTATAATAAAACTTTTAAAATAAAATTTTTGAATTCATTATCCAGTATAATAAAACTTTCAAAATAAAGTTTATGCCCAAACCTTTTACTATGTTCAAAGAAAACTTGAGTGGAAGAGTGTTTATCCTTCTTACTATTATTCTCATGTTCACGTACACAAACACCAACATAAGAGTTCTCTTGGTCTCACCCACATAAGAGGCATCACACTCCAGATAATTAATTTGATGTACCTTATTATTCACACTTTATCTATCACTACTACCTTCATTTCTTTTTATAAGATTGTTCAAATTATCCGAAATTAAAGGAACTGTTTTAATGTTGAACCGCCTTAATTTATTATCAATTTTCTCACAAGTACATTAAAACGGTTCCTATAATTTTGGATAATTTAAGCAATCTTATAAAAACAGGTAAAGCTAGTAGAGATAGTAGCAGACATTAATGTTCAAGCTTTGTCCGTCTCTGGACAAAAAAGATGGACAAACAATGACCAAGAGTCATATCACGGCACTGGTTAGTCTTTACAAATTAAAAATTTTAGTATAGATTTGTATCTTTTTTGAATTTTAGTTGGTATAAAGCAACATTCTGCTTACAGGAATTTATAGGCATTATTACACAATATTTTGAATATCTAAATTTTTGTAATTATTTAAAAATATTTATACATATTAAAAAATTAAAAAATATAATTTTAACAACAGTTTGTAGCCTAAATATTAGGCCACACATGAAAAACGTATCAGATATGTTGAATTTATTTTCAGCTATGGTTTTTGTTTTAAGTTTTAGTGTACGGTTCTATATTAATTGTTCATGCTTTTTAATAAATATTTATTATTTTCTTATTTTTAGTTTCAAAATTAATATTTTGGTTTGCCTCCTTTAGCTGATGATTCTTTTAACTTATTTTTATCATGTTCCCCACATATATGTAATTAGCATTTTATCACATTAACAATAACATATTTATATAGGTTTATGTTTATACTATATCTACAATTTTTTCCTAAAGGAGAATTATTTAGAGATGTGTGGTTTCAGATGGCATGTCTAAGGTGGAAAATTCTTTTCTACAGAAATATTTTTCTCTACAAAATGGTACAGCAGGGACAATGGTTAAGAAAACATCATATATTCTTAACGATAATAGGATTAAACTTGCCTCTGCTAAACTACTGGATCTGAGATATACCATTAGTGAATTTCTCAATGTTGTCAGCCATGCTCTGGATATTGTCCGTGATGGACTGGCAATTATTCCAGATGATGCCAATGATGATGACATTTCAAGTCCTCCAATGTCAACAGCAGCATCAACGGTGGCTTTTGCCTGCCATACACTGGAATATGGGCCAGCTAATACTCCAGATCATGCTGGTGATGGCAATGAGGATATGAGTGGTCAATTGTCAGCGTTGGTCTCAACTCTGTGACTGACAACTTTGATAACCAAACTGTTATAGTAGGGGGTAGAAGGCGTCAGAGAAGGATTGTCATACGTGAACTAAGTAATTTCAGTTTCATTGCATCACAAACCTAAATTATATTTTTATTACATTCTACAATTTTATTGGCACACATAAGTGCACACGTACAAGAGTACATGATAAACATTGACCCATAGACTGTGGCTTATTATATCCTACTACCACTTCTGCCGTGGCTTTGCTAGCACAAGTTTAAAATTGTCACACTTTTCATAAACATCATAATGATAGTTGATAGTATATAATGAATATACATAATAATAATTTAAAGAGTGTTTATTGTCATTCGGGCCATTGATATTAGAAAAAAGTGGTAATTTTTAAAGTTCATTTATCAAATCAGTTGACAAAAATCTATAAATATATATTATTTTACTAATAATACCTTTTTTCTATGAAATTTAATGATTAAAAAAAAATCTGAAATGCATATTATTGATTCTTCTGAAAAATGTCCAAAAATGAGAAAATGAATTTTGAATGATAGTAATATGAAAATGATTGCTTAAGTACTTATCAAAAGAATATATATATTTATTATTTTTTAAATTTATTTTTTTGTATTAAGAAATAGATAAAAGAGCTACTAGAATTGTTGTATATTTTATTTTGAATTGTTGCTGATACTTTGATTACCTCAAAACCTCTCTATGTACAACATGATGGTTTTTCCATCTGGAGCAAAAATCACTAAACTACTGGAAGAGCCTACTCTAGAACATGCAACATAAAGTTGTCCGTGTGAGAAACAGTCATCTCTCAAATTATTTCCAGCTACTTTTATAGACTGTCATTGTGATTTGTTAATTGTCATCGCAAATCAGTCTTTAACTGGAAATTGTATTCTTTTGAATTTGAAAGGATAGTCTGATGAAATTAGTGATGTAAAAATAATCTTGGGAATTTACTTGTTCACTTATTTTCTTTCTTTAGTTTTGGCTTATAATTTCTCAATTTCCTAAAATGTTCAATATTATTCCCTTATTTAATTTTGCTGATAATTTGATTATCCCGAAACTTTTTTATATACAACGTTAGGGGTTCTTCCATCTGGAGCAAGAATTACGAAACTACAGGAAGAGCTTACTCTAGAACATACAACATAAAATTGTCCATGTGAGAATAAGTCGTATCTCAAATCAATTCCTGCCTTATGAGTTTTGCTTAACACTCAATGAATGACATGGTAACCTTAGCTAAACCTAATTTGGTATTTTTGAACATAACAGCTGGTCCAACAGACATCCTATTATACTTATAAATATTCAATTCGAGCCAATATTAAAAGTTTAAAAAACTGCCAGTCTAATGGGTTTTTTATAATGTACAAAAGTATTTAATTTGTTTTAGATCATATCTAACCATGTACTTATGGTTACTGAAAAACAACTATAGCCACCTCCTAATATATATGCAATCATAGTTAGTAAATAAATTTATATAAGCATATCTAGTACTTGAGCGTAAATAATATCCCAATTTGTATGATTCTCAAAACAAAACAATTTAGTATAATTCTATATCTATTCATTCAACCAATACGTTAACACACACAAAAATTGAATTTTTATTTATTATTTGATAATAATTTAATGAGAATTATTTTATAAATTAATAGATTTATTAAGTTATAAATTGAAGACGTTTTCAATTCAATACCATTTTACTTAATATTGTACAATAAATAAAGTAATATAACGTATGCGTTAAAACAGCTGTTATGCCAACTAACTTAAACACATATGAAAATTATATGAAATCTTATTTTCACCTAATTTAAGCATCAGCTGTACGTCATAGCGTGATTACTGCCATCTATTGATTATTAGTTGCATCTTTATTAATAATTCTTAAAAATCAATATGTGACTGAATGCTCGGTCAAAATAGTTGGTGGTTACATTTTTAATTTTTTTCTTGTATTTTGAAAAATATCAACTCAAGATGCTCCAATTATGCAAATATTACGGAACGTTTCTAGGAGTGGGTTTAATAGCTTCCCAAAGTTTCATGTCGAACAGATAGAAGGTTTACATACACAGATGTGAATTCTGTGTATTTCTTATAATAAATTTCTACTTGTTTTTTTCTTTTGATTTCTACCCCTTAAATTAAAATTTTACTAAATACTCTCTTAGTGCGCCCCCATGCCCCTTATCTTATGGCGAAGGTTCCACTAAATTCTAGTGTAATCGCTATTAGTTTCGGCTCTACGTTGATCATCAGTCAGTCAGGACTTCAATTTTTTGTATAGAGATGGAATGAATATTGAGTTAAATATTGAGATGTATGTTAAAATTTCTTAACATACAAATTTAACATATTTGGTATGTTAATACAAATATTGTATTAACATTGTAAATACTGATTTTAGTGTCATTTTGCAAAAAAAAACCTCTACTTACTGATATATTATAGCAGATGAATTTGACACTAGATCAGCAGATTAGTGGTTTTTTGCATAGTTATACTGAAAGTAGTAAATTAAAAAACCACTTGATGTACTACACAAAAATTGCCAAATAATTATCAAATGAAAGCAAAAATGATTAATATGTTGTAGTTATATCACTATTAGTAAATATTGTGATATGTTGCCAAACTTTAATTACTTGTTATATACAGTGTACTAATATTCTTTCTATTAATATTTTCAGGCCAAACCCCTGCTCTAAGCAGAAGTTATCGAGGAAATAGACCCCATGAGGATCCCACTTCCTTTCAACCACAGATAAATGTAATATACGAGGTCTGTTCAAAAAATACGCTGACTGTTTGAATTTTGCGGCTCAAGTTAGTTTCAGGAGAATCCGCTTGGTGTCTTCTTCAAAGTACTCTCCTCCCCAACACACACCTATCCCAACGGCGTTTCCACTTGTTAAAACAGTCCTGGTACGCTTCTTTTGTGATGGCGTTCAGCTCCTTCGTCGCATTTGCCTTAATCTCCAAATCGTTTCAAATCTTCTTCCTTTGAGGGGTTTTTGAGTTTTGGGAATACGAAAAAGTCACAAGGAGCAAGGTCAGGTGAGTAGGGGGGGGGGGAAAGAACAGTGATCGAGTGTTTGGCCAAAAACTCACGAGTTCTGAGTGATGAGTGAGCTGGAGCGTTGTCGTGATGGAAAAACCAGTTATCACTTCTCCACAGTTCTGGCCTTTTGCGTCGGACGGCGTCCCTCAGACGTTTCAGTACTTCAATGTAGGTAATCTGGTTGACTGTAGAGCCTTCAGGGAGGTACTCATAATGAACAACACCCTTAGCATAAAAAAAAACTGTCAGCATCATTTTCACATTCGACCGAACTTGGCGAGCTTTTTTGGGTCTTGGGGACGTTTGACTCACCCATTGGGATGACTGGACCTTCTTTTCAATGTCGTAACCATACACCCATGATTCATCACCGGTTATAATTCTTGGCAAAAAGTTCTCATCTTCATTTGAACGATCAAGCAGTTCCCGACAAACCCGGACGCGATTGGCTTTTTGGTCGTCGGTCATCATGCGTGGCACAAACATTCTTTACTAAACTACGTGTAACTCATCAACAAATAAAGATATCTGCGACTGAAATACCGTCAGTCAGAGAAGGACGTTTTAAAACTCTTTGCTCCACGGAACTATTCCAAGTTCTGTGACCCCATGTTGCACGGAACTATGAAAAATTAAAAAAATCTTATATTTAATTGTTTTCTGTTTTATTGGGTATCAGATAACATGTTAATACAAATTTAGAATTTTTTCTTTTGTCATATATATGTAAATAATGGGTGTTACATTTTCTGTAACACTATGTAAGCCGATGTTAAAGGCTGTTTGTTACATTGTTTGCATGACTATGTAACATGTAATTTGAGTAATTTCTACTGAAACACAAAATGTATTGTAGTATGTTTACTAGGTTGTTGTGGAGTGAATGAAAATGCAAATGACTAGGTCAAACTCAGGCTATATTATTATGAGATACATTTAATAAATACCTATGATTATTGTTAGAGAAAAATTTTTAAAAAAAACATTCATTTACTGCAATACACTGAAAGCCTCTTGCCAATTTACTGCTTTGAGTGATACTTTTGGAAACAGTCCTTGTTTTTGCTCAAGCACAGAGGAACACAGCAAATGGAACACATCCAGAATGTCGACACACTTGTTTCTTCTTAGTGCTACACAAGGCGCATCGCCGTCTTGTAACTCTTTTTGGCTGATGGGAAGAGGCGGACCATCGTATTTCTGTAGGAACATTTGGTTTGCTGCAAGCTACCTGCAGTTTTGTACTGGGACCAGGGCTACAGTTTGCGTGTGTAACATACTGGTTCCCGACAAGTCCAAACACAATTTGTCGTCGAAATGTTTTGAGGTCCATTCTTTCAATGGGAAGGCAGTTGTGAATAGCAAACGCATTTATAACAGCAGCATCGATAAAGAAAAAGAAAATCCTGTGCCACCACTTGCGACTCTTTCGGCTTATTTCATAAGCGGCTTTTCTTTGGTCAAACTTATCCACGCAGTTCATATGCAAATTATAGTCCAATATGGCAACTGGGCAGATAACATTGATCCGCTCCCCATTAGTTTGTTTCCTCTTGACTGTAGTGGGTTCGCGAGGGTCATGGAAATTAGATACCATGTGGACAGCTTTATTATCAATCCACTTCACCGCAGATATCCCTTTGTCACTAACGTACCAGTCGTAGTCTCCACGGGTCATGTCTGCTGTAGCCTTGAACTTTGACAGATGTTTTCTATCGACATTTATTGTTCCACACGCATTTATTCCTAAATCTTTTAGATCTTCCATCAAAAAAAAACACTGACAAAGTAGTTGTCAATGTACAAACTGTGGTTTTTTTGTTGTAAGCATTCTGTTATTCTTCTCACTACTGATGGGCCTAGATCATATTGCCTTCCTTCAGCAACTTTCCCAGTGTAAATTTCAAATTTGATGATGTATCCAGACTTGTCAGCCAACATCCACAGCTTGTATCCACGCTTTATCGGTTTCTTAGGGAGATACTGTTTTAGTGTACTTCTTAGTTTAAACATTATCATGGATTTGTCCACAGCCAATATTTGTCCGGGCTTGAAATTGTTTTCAAAATTTTCCCCAATTCTGTCTAAGAAAGGTCGAAGTTTATACAGTTTATCATAATTTTCCTCTCCTCTTAAAGGCATGACACTGTTGTCATTTAGGTGAAGATTTCCTAGTAGCCAGCTAAATCGGTTTACAGGCATAACCCTGCTAATGAAGGGATCATTTAAGTCGATGTCGATAGACCAGTAGTCTCTGTAACTGGGCATCCTTTTTATTCCCATAAGAATGTTGATACCTAGGAATGCCTTTACCTCTTGTGACGTTGTTGGAGTATACCTTTTGCCAGACTGCTGAGCGTATAAGTTAGTCTGGAAAGCAATATTATCAACCATGTCGTCTGAAATCATTGTTTCAAAAATATTTTTTGGAGATGGATCATCCATTGGTATGATTTTTTCTGAGACACCAACATGGCCGTCTACTATTCCTGATTGGGTTGGAACAATGTCCACCTCTTTACCCCATTTTGGAATGGGCCTTTGTTCAGGGCCAAACTTGACAGGTTTTTGCTTTTTTGTTTTTGTTGTGGTCCCTCCTTTACGCTTGATTCCCCGGGTTATTATGGGTTGTGGTGTGCTGCTATCATGATCTCCAATCTCATCAATGTCATTGGCAGCTTTTGACACAGCATCAGTCAAAACGAAATCATTAGAATCAGGATTTGGTTCAGGCATTTGAAAATAATCATGATCGAAAAGAGGCATGAACAAGTTATCAACTTGTTCATCTTCCAGAGGTAGATCCTTGAATGATGTACATTCTCCAACTTCTGTGTCATCATCATCTTGTTCTAGGTCATCTTCTGATTCTCCCCCTGAAGGTATAGGTTGAAAAAGAAGATACTCTTCTATTTCTTTCTCATCAAGAATTCTCTTCGACATTTTGACACCTAGAATAAAATCTTCAATCAGGATAAGACAAATTTATTGATGTAGTCTAACCTAACCTTACCGTGTCTCTAAAGAAAATTATTATTTTTAGCTGGAAAATTTTATGTAGGAGTTGTGGATTGAAAAAACGTGAATTATACTTATGCTGAATAAACAACTTGCGGTCAAGAGGAAAAATTCAAAATCTGTAAATGGTATTCCATGTTGCATGGTGTTACATTTTTTGAACAAGGGCCGGACCCCACTTTCATAGTGTTACATAATTTGTATTCAACATAACCTATCACCTAGTAATGTCTAACTGAAATAAATCATGTAAATACAACATTATATTGTATAACGAAACCATAAGTTCATTTTCCATTAAGAACAAGTAGAATCAATAATAAACTTACCTCAATAATCACGAAAGTATCAATGACAACAGTAAACACCAACAGAATCACAGTTGAACGTCTCTAGGCACAATAAATAAATATGTTTCCTTCAAATACCCACATACCCAATCTAGTGGTGATCTATTGAACTACAGGGAAATAGTTCCAAAGTAGTAGCTGTGTGTCTGGTTAGAAAAAAATAAAACATGTGGTGTTACACAAAATGTAACACTGTGAAACAATGGACAAAAATTTGGTGTTACATTTTCTGTAACACTATGCTGCAAAGAGTTAATCAGTTGATTTATACGAACCTAGCGACACCAAGCGGATTCTCCTGAAACTAACTTGAGCCACGAGAAATTAAAACAGTCGGCATATTTTTTGAACAGACCTCGTAAATACAAAATGCAGATACATGAGAATCATATTATTTAAGATTAATCTGAGGAACATGATCTAAGAACTACAAGGTGATTTCAAAAAATAAGAAATGTTATAAGTATCAGTTCTTATCAAAAAATTATTCTCAATAATAATAGGGGTTATAAAAACTGCAAACTAACAATACTCTTGAAGTTGCTTATTGTAAACATATTGATTCCATTAAATAAATCGTAAGTAATTTTTTTCACTAAATAAATCGTAAGTTTTTTTTAGTAACTTAGTGCAAACTATTTAAAACTTGATGTTGGGTATTGAAACTGTCAATGCACTGACAAAGCTAATCCTCCAAAATTCTTAACCTAAATTAATTTTGTTTAATGTAATTTATTATGTTATAATGCACTATTAAGCAGAGTACCCGTTCTTTATACGTGGTTGAGGAATATTTATACTGGTTTAATTTGTATTTGTATTTGGGTTGAATTTAATTTGCTGAAATAAATAATCAAACTATAGTTTATAAACTTACTGATTATTGTTTTGAAAAACCAAGAGAAGATAAGCTTTTGCTTGTAACATGACATTGGTAAAGTATAACTAACCTTGAAAGATGAATAACAACATATATTTACTACCGCCTCCTAATTGTGTATGAAAGTCACTTTTTCAGGTGATTACAAACACATTTATTATCAGCTGATTAAGCCAAGTATATAATGGAGTATAAATAAATGAGTGATAAGGGAGCTTTAAAGCCATTGGGACGGTGCCCAGATAGTATAATGTCGAAGTAAAATTTCAGCTCAATAGTCCATTAGTTTTTACATGATTGAGTAACACACACACACAGACGCCATTCGATTTTTATATAATAGTATAGATATATTAAATCCCAATAAATATATATCAAACTATACTTACCGATTATTGTCTTGAAAAACTAAGAGGAGGAATAGCTTCTGCTTTTAACATAACATGTGTAAAGTATAACTAACTTTGAAAGATAAAGAGTTGGTAAAGCTGTTACTGGGGTTGTTTAAGTGGGTTTAAAAGTGACTTTTACAGATGATTAAAAGCTGATTATGCCAAATATATAATGGAGTATAGATAATTGAGTGATAAGGGAGCTTTAAAGCCATTGGGACGGTGCCCAGATAGTATAATGTCGAAGTAAAATTTCAGCTCAATAGTCCATTAGTTTTTACATGATTGAGTAACACACACACACACAGACGCCATTCGATTTTTATATAATAGTATAGATATATTAAATCCAAATAAATATATATCAAACTATACTTACCGATTATTGTCTTGAAAAACTAAGAGGAAGAATAGCTTCTGCTTTTAACATAACATGTGTAAAGTATAACTAACTTTGAAAGATAAAGAGTTGGTAAAGCTGTTACTGGGGTTGTTTAAGTGGGTTTAAAAGTGACTTTTACAGATGATTAAAAGCTGATTATGCCAAATATATAATGGAGTATAGATAATTGAGTGATAAGGGAGCTTTAAAGCCATTGGGACGGTGCCCAGATAGTATAATGTCGAAGTAAAATTTTAGCTCAATAGTCCATTAGTTTTTACATGATTGAGTAACACACACACACAGACGCCATTCGATTTTTATATAATAGTATAGATATATTAAATCCCAATAAATATATATCAAACTATACTTACCGATTATTGTCTTGAAAAACTAAGAGGAAGAATAGCTTCTGCTTTTAACATAACATGTGTAAAGTATAACTAACCTTGAAAGATAAAGAGTTGGTAAAGCTGTTACTGGGGTTGTTTAAGTGGGTTTAAAAGTGACTTTTACAGATGATTAAAAGCTGATTATGCCAAATATATAATGGAGTATAGATAATTGAGTGATAAGGGAGCTTTAAAGCCATTGGGACGGTGCCCAGATAGTATAATGTCGAAGTAAAATTTCAGCTCAATAGTCCATTAGTTTTTACATGATTGAGTAACACACACACACAGACGCCATTCGATTTTTATATAATAGTATAGATATATTAAATCCCAATAAATATATATCAAACTATACTTACCGATTATTGTCTTGAAAAACTAAGAGGAAGAATAGCTTCTGCTTTTAACATAACATGTTTAAAGTATAACTAACTTTGAAAGATAAAGAGTTGGTAAAGCTGTTACTGGGGTTGTTTAAGTGAGTTTAAAAGTGACTTTTACAGATGATTAAAAACTGATTATGCCAAATATATAATGGAGTATAGATAATTGAGTGTTACGAGTTTAAAGTTTAAAAGAGTTTCAGTGGAGCAGTACCCAGACAGAATTTCTAAATAAAATAGCCCTATGAGTTAACCGGGGATCCTGAGAATGTCCATGTAAAATTTAAGCGTAATGGTGCCAGTAGTTTTTATGTGATGAGTACATACACACACACACACACACACACACACACCATTAGCTTTTTATATAATAGTTTAGATATATTATGATTTATTAAAAATAGTTATTACAATTTCTGTTTAGATAAACCAGCAACCAATAATGGCTGAGGCAAATAGCAATGAACCTATTGCGAACCCATTTGAAAGTGGTAAGGAAATAATGGATATTTTTCACATCATTTTAAAGCGTTAATTATATTTAATCACTTTTACATTAATTTATGACTATCCGAATTTTAATTTATTTTGTAAATTTGTAAAAATTTACTGAGACAGAATGTTTTTGATCACTCCGTGGCGATCTTCAACAGATCGCCAACACGATCGGACATGAACTCACACTACAAATCAATCTAGACACTAATAACAGGGCAACAAATAAAAGTTTGGATAGTCATAAACTAATGTAAAAGTGATTAATTAAGTTTCACCGAATGAAATGGACTACAAAATTGAAAGAGTGTTAATTATATCTTTAAAAGCTTAACACAATTTAATTGTCTGTTTTAGATGAAATTCAACTACCACCCCTTTACTAAAATTACAGGCTTAGCTCTGTAGTTTACTGTGAGGAAGAAGTATGGCCTATTGGTTTCATGAATATTCAGAAAGAGGAGCTGATGTGTGGTTCAACTCTAGGTTCTGAGGCCACGGTTTAGTGGACTAATAGTTGTAACTGTCCACCTTGCGATATTTGTAAGATTAATGAGGCAAGGTGTGCAGTCAAATGTAGCCACAGGATCTGTTGCCGACCATGCCTTTCTTCCTTTTTGAATATTTCAAGATACTTAAGGATCACAAGTGGGAATAGTGCTATCACCACGACAAGTATAAGGTTGCCACTACAGTGCACAAAATGTCAATCCATTATTGGTCAAATAATTACAGGCCATTAATTAATTTATTTATTATTTAAAGATTTATTAATTTTTATTATATGAATTTATGAAGAATGCATATTGTTTAAATTCAATATTTAAAAACAATTCTGCACTAGGGAATATTTTTAACACATTTTTAATATAGATATAAGTTTATTATTTATTTTCCTTAAAAAGAATAGATAATATGTATAAAATTAAATATAGTGCGTAAAGTTAGGTAGGTTATATTATTCTACTTTTAAATAACAACAACGGTATATTTTTCTTTTAAATATTGCTACTTAAATTTAAAGTGTGCTACATATTTTGTTTCACTGCCAAACTATATTATTGTTTATTTACCAGACTAAAATAGAATGTTACCTGATAAGTCAGTTCAAAAATTGTGGTTAATGGGTTTTATAAATAGTTATAGTATATGTCTAATTCAGAAAGCACTAAAAATTGTACTTGTTAATAAAATTATATAGCATTTATAAATTATATTATCTACATTTATTTAACACCATGCTTTCTGTTAAATAAGGTATGGGTATTATATGTTTAGGGTTTTAAAATTATACAATGGTAAAGAAGAAAATTACTAATTTATGACTATTAATTCTTACAATTTTTAGTAGTATAATGGCATCTAATTAAAATCGTATTAATTATTTAACAGAAAGTATAAGCTTTCTTTACAAACTATTAAAACCCAACTACTAAAATGTAAAAAATATTGATAATAATATAAAATTACCTTACTTCACACAACCGAATATCCCAAAATATATTTAAGTAATTATAACTAAAAGAAAACTACCCACAAATATGTACATATTTACTATTTTTTTTTAATATTAATTTAAGGTAGTTAATTTCTGATTAATTGGATTTGTGTTGCTTTTTAAAACCAATTTGATCTGAAAAATAAATTTAACTTCACATATTTATATTGCAGATTTTGATTATTGCGTTTAAATAATATCTTCCACTGTATTATAAGTGTGTGAATAATTAGTTCAAAGTAATTTCAAGGATTTGTTTTAATAACAGAATTTTAATTTTATAATTTGTCCAAGTCTTGCACTGTAATATGGGCTTTGCAGGCAATTGTTGACTACATATTCAACTTAATTTTGTCGTTTTTATGTATGTTACTCGAATATACATTCTAAATAACAAACAGATAATGTGAGGTGTTCCAAACCATAAATTCTGGTTAAAATAAATTATTATTTTGGGATCTTAGCCACCCTATATGTTACACTACATTACTATATACCTAAATGGAAATATGAATACACATAGAGTTTCTAGAATGTCATTTTGTCAAAATAGCATTGGTTACAGTTTGTACAATGCGATTTGTCGAATATTGTACATAAACATTTTGTTTATATGATCCAACAATTTCCTGATTTCAGAATTATAATTTTGCCATTAATCAAGTAATAAATATTATTATTTATAACCAAATCTATATTAACTTTATACTTTGTAGATATGTTGTGATATATGTGTGGATTAGGTAATATAGTATTTAATCACTTTTACATTAGTTTATGACACTGATTAAGATTGCCACGGAGTGATCAAAAACGTTCTGTCTCAGTAAGTTTTTAGAAATTTATAAAATAAATTAAGGTTTGGATAGCCATAAACTAATATAAAAGTGATTAATTAAGTTTCACCCAAAGTAATGGACTACAAAATTCTAGAGTTAATATAGTATATTAAAAAAACATTTACTCTACACTTTTTTTGTTACATCAAAGCTATATTGCAAATTTTAACCAAAATTTAGGGTTTGCGATTCAAAATCATCTATTCCTTATTTTGAATATATATTTCAGTAAAGTATATGAAAAAAAATTGAAATGTTTGTACTAACTGTATTTGGTCAAGTACTGCCATCTAATAAATTGTCTGCCAGTATGATATTTTTAATACATATTTCCTTTAAATTCAATATACATAAAAACCTGCATCATATAACAAATAGTACTATAAATTAAACAAAGACCTAATATTAAAGAAATTAAAGATTCAATAATTAAAAAACAAAGCTATATAAAAATTATAATTTTCCAATGTAAAGAACAAATAGCAAAAAATTGTAATTGTAAATATAAATTACATACATATACATATATACATACACACACACACACACACACACACACACATATATATATATATATATATATATATATATATATACAGTAAACTCCCTATTATCCGTGGGCGGATTAACCGGTTTGCGGATTATCCGGGGTCTGCCATTGTTTTACAAATATCCAATTTTTATTCCAATCAAATTCATGTGTTTCAATTTCCAAACGGTGAATTACGACGTAAATACATATAGGGCTTTATAGAAGTCAAGATAAGGGAATAGATATGTAAATATGTACGTACTTATTTTACATTGAAAGGGAAGCATCCCGACGTGGGCCAGCGAAATAAAAGGGGCGAGCAGACTGTATATAAGAGACAATGACAAAATGCTTGGACGCCCGAAAACCTAATGTGTATCATAAGATTGTAAAAAAATGCCAGCTAATCTCGGCTATAAATAGTCTAGGACGTGACATATGCATTATCCATGTCTGTCATAAACATTATCGATCTTTATGGCTTTGTGACACACGTGACACAAGTAGACACTGTGCGACAAAATGGTTCTCAAGAAACTTACATCACAACATTAAAGCTAAATCAATGCTCACAAAAAACAGACAAAAGCGACAGATTTTTTTGTTAAAAAGTGAAAGTATTATGTGTAAAGGAAATTACATATGTACATACATACTTACTTTTTACATATACTTATGTACGTATTGTAAATAGTTAGACAAATAAATGTACATGTTATAATCCGTCAAATACATCGACATTTTAAATTATTTTCTGTATTTATTTTGTCCTCTGTAGATTATTTGTGAATTGCATTAACCGGGGTCATTATTAGTGTAATTTATGATATAATAATCGATTATCGATCGTTTTTTGCGTATTCTTTGTTCATAGCGGATTATCCAGGGAATTCATTATCCGGCAATGCCGGGCCATCCTATTCCACGGATAATCGGGAGTTTACTGTATATATATATATATATATACTCTTGAATGTAATAGTTCATTATGTTAGGTGAATCTTATGAATCTAAACGTA
This sequence comes from Prosapia bicincta, assembly GCA_036971475.1. NCBI lineage: Eukaryota > Metazoa > Arthropoda > Insecta > Hemiptera > Cercopidae > Prosapia > Prosapia bicincta. The sequence goes on from JBAIZL010000006.1 coordinate 125,674,335, forward strand.
ATGGACTACAAAATTCAATATATATGTATGTATATATATTAATAATATTAATTAAAAATTGTATTTTGTAAAAATATTTTATTAGATAATTATTTTCCTAAGATGCTAGTACTATTTTATCGGCGAAAAGCTTTGAATAAATATATTCATTAAAAGTATTCTTGTTTTTGAAATATTTTTAATTTATTAATTATATATATATATATATTTGTAGTTATGCAACACTGTTTTCTTGTATACACTTATCACTTTCACTTATGTACATCGGGAGTATGCCCGAGGCTGATGGCACAACCAGTCATTGAAAGTCAGCTCACATAAATACCAAGTAAGATTCTTGTTTAAGTACATAAGTGAAAGTGGTATATATATATATATATATATATATATATATATATATATATATATATATATATCGCAATATGTATTCTTGTGTATTAATAAAGAACATATGTCAAAATACAAATACAAAAATTATAATTGAAAAGGTAGCAACATAAAATTCGCATATAATACTAATAATAAATTAATAAATATAATGAATAATAATAATATTATTAATATGCATGAAAAAAACGGTGTATATAAATTAGAATGTGATTATTGTAATAAAGTTTATATAGGACAAACTAAGAAAAAACTTAAAGATAGATATAAAGAGCATTTTAATGCATATAAAAGCCTGAAATTTATAAATCAAATTTTGCTAGTCATTGTATTAATAATAATCACTTATTTCCTAATATAGATAATATGATATTTGTAAAAGAAATTAACAAAGGCCTGAGAATGAATATTTATGAGGCTTTAGAAATACATAAATATAATACTAATAATGAGTTGATAAATGAACAAATACAAGTAAAATCTAAATTTGATAACATATTCAGTGTTTGTAATGTTAGGGCAGCAAAATAAAAAAATAATTTTTAACAACATTGTAATTGATTTGGCATAGCTATTTATTTGATCTAATTTGCACATATGTTAATTTTAATTGTTTAATATTCCTGATGATGTTGGTACTGTTAGCCAACGAAAATCTTTGAATTGTAAATTCAATTATAATTCTTGTATTTGTGTTTTGACTTATGTTCTTTATATATATATATATATATATATATATATATATATATATATAGTCGACCCTCTGTATAACGAAGTCGATTATCCAGAGAAAAAATTCGTTGTAGAGAGGTATTTCGTTATTGAGAGATTGTGTTGTCAAGATAGCTCCCACCCCATCTTACTGGTCTTACCGCATTACGCATACCCCACTACGTGCGGTAATAAAAGGGATACAGTATAATATCACAAGTTAGTGTAATAGGCCAATGTTAATATAGGATAATGTTTTATAATGTCTCAATTTATTTGAAATTCAAGTTGTTAAAAATGTTTTATTGATGTTTTCAGAATGTTTCTTCTTTATATTAGATATCCATATTCAATATTTTCCATAAGGTCTACTCTGTATAGGCTATTATGTTAAGTTATCTAATGCTTATGAAAACTTACTGGTAAATAAGTACACTCACCAATTCATTTTCAGGAAGCATGACTTGAACGTAGTGGAATTTAATTGAAGCAAACTCAGTAGGCCGTAATTTAGTAACTGTATTATTTATTAACCGTATTACATTTATTAACTGCCTATACTGATTTTATTTGAATACACACAATCTATCAGTATTTTATTTTTATGTACACAATTCAATTTCAAACAACACAATCTGTTTCATACACTACACAGACCGTATCCGGAGAAAAAAATACTGTATTAAATTAAACATAAAATACGATGTACAGTAAGTAATACAGCACTGTAAATACAGTAACTTCGTAAAGCTACTTTTTAAATCGTTTCTAGTTTACAAGGTTTTACTTGAAAAAGTTAGTAATTTTTTATTGCACTTTGCATTTGAATAAAACATCATGTTCAATGAATGTTTCACATTTATTCAGACAATCAAAAATGTTGTCTGGTACACCATCTTTCAGTTGAAATCCTCGCCTGATGATTTTGAATGCTTGTAAAACTTCATGAACTGTAGACTTCTTCTCTTCAGATTCGTCACAATCATCGTCATAGCCGTCGTCATCATCTTTCATTTTGGAGTATGTCTTCGTCGTCTGGAAAATTGGAAACAGCCAAATCTTCATTCAGAAAAATAAAATCTTCAAGTGGAACGTCATCAGCCTCATATTAACCATGTTTTTGGGTACAATTTCATTGTTCTAAGGTAGTCATAATCTTTTTAAAAATTTTTTTTTTGTAGTGTAGCTTTAAATTTTTTATTACTCCCTGATCGAGTGGTTGATGTATTGATGTAACATTTGTTGGAAAGCAAAACACATTGACACTCTTCAGTTTGGAATTGATGTCATGCGGATGTGCAGGGCAGTTGTCGATAAAAAGTGCAATTTTCCTTTTCTCTTTGGAAATCTGTTTTTCCATCTTCAATATCCATTCATTGAAAATTTCGCTCGTCATCCATGCCTTTTTATTAAACGCGTAATCAACTTCTAAGGACTTGACAGATCGCAGACATCACGGAGATTTGCTTTTGCCAACCACAAGCAATTTCAGTTTTTCTGTCCCTAACATGTTAGCTGCCACTATACGGTGATCCTTTCTTTGCTTCCTTTTCCTCCAAAACAAGGGTCGGTTTTAAAAGTTAGTGTCTTGTTGGGCAAACATTTAAAAAACAGACCAGTCTCATCAGCATTGAAAATGTCTTTCAGTTCATAATCATTTAAAACTTTTTCCAACACATTTCCTTTCCAAAATTCACAAGTGGTAATATCAACACTAGCACTTTCTCCCGAAATGACTTTTTGAACAATGTTATGGCGTTTTTTGAATTTTTCTATCCAACCGTTACTTGCGTTAAAGCCACTGTGTCCTAATGATACTGCAAATTCCAAAGCCTTTTCTTTAATAAGATTTCCTAACAATAGAAGATTTTTCTCGCGCATTACCGTAACCCATTTAATCATCCCGTTATCTATATTGTCGAATGTACAAAATTTCATTTTCTTTCTTTGCAAATCATAAGAAACACTTGGTTTTTTAGAATGGTGGATAGCGAACTCTGAGGTATGCCGAATTTTTTCGAAACATCCAACTTTTTTACACCTATATCAGCCTCTCGTAAAACAATCGCTTTTTCTGCTACACTTAAACACTTTTTTGTTGACATTTTTTCACAGCACGACAATCTCATGGCACGAATAAAACTGAGTAACTGAGCTAACAACATTGAAATGAGTGATAAAAGAAAATGCTGGAAGGATGGGAATGTACTGTAACCCTGTACAGTAGGCCTATCTATAAATACTGAGTTCTTAGAATTCCTAACGAGGAGTCACTCCATTCTTAACTGAACCGAACTATAAAATGCAGTCAATTGCCGACATGTGTTTCGCCTACCATTCTTGGTTTTGTTGACCTTCCTGCTGAAAATAAACAATTTCCTGGAAATGACATTGTGAGCTGCCTATACAACACTACATTTCTTCGGTTAAGTGGAGAAAAAACTTCGTTATTGAGAGGTCCGAAATTCGTTACATAGATGTAAATAAGCATTATAACTTCTAAAATGTCATGGGGCAAGCTAAAAATTCGTTATATAGAGGATTTCGTTATCTGGAGGTTCGTTATATAGAGGTTCGACTGTATATATATATATATATATTTAAGATTAAATAATATACACTAATACAGGAATATTTAATTTATTGAATAATATACTCAAAGCTTTCCGTTGGTTTACATTACCAACATCCTCAGGAGTTACATCCTCATTGTAACTCCTGAGGATGTTGGTAATGTAAACCAACGAAAAGCTTTGAGTATATTATTCAATAAATTAAATATTCCTGTATTAGTGTATATTATTTAATCTTAAAAATATTCTAACAGGAAAACACATTTGATATTCTATATATATATATATATATATATATATATATATATATATATATATATATATATAAAGGTATTACATCATTTATTTCGATGTTGTTTTTGAGCTCATGTTCGAGTTTTGAAACTAGCCAAAAAAACAGTTTTTGTCTGCAGATATCATATGATGAAGGGACATTAAAATAACCTCTAGAAAATATATACAGTGTTATCAAGCAGTTTTCAATAGAATTATTTTTCATCAACTACTACATTCTGACTCTACTTTTAAGTACACAGGTTTTGGACTGTACTGTATATTTCATAGTTTGTGGTCCCTTTAGCATTGCTCTTAAACTTGCTCATAAAGAAATTGGCCAAGAAATCGACCTGTGAGAAATTGGGAATTTACAACATGAAATGTGTGATGGAGTATATATTTGCCACACCCGTGGGAGTATTAAGACAAGAAGCAGGGAGAAGCCATTTGCTCACTTTAAAAACTACAAACCTGAATACTCAGCGATGACCTAACATTGCCTGGACAATCAGCATTTCTTTACGTCTGACCATCCTAGGGTAAACACGTGATTAGGTACAGCGCTTGTGATGCTTGGTAGACTTTTATTATAAACTAATTTCGAGATGTCTCAGTCAATAATGGATCTGCCCAATTCAGGATTCCTCTCATTTTTCCTGAATACTATGTTGTTTCACAAAACTTTTGAGGTTTATGAGTTTTGTGTTTTCTTGATATATATTAGTTAATTACTGTGCTTTCTGTTTACGATTTAAAAGGTATTAAAAAGGTTGCTACCGCTAGTTTAAATGTTTTAAGTAATGAATAAAGTTTAAAAATTATTTAATAAATTCTAGCGACTCTGTTTTTATTTATAATGTTGTAATAAACTTTTTTTATAAGGGAACAGTTTATAGCGTTAATTTGTTAAAATATGTTTCAAAACTCTTTTAGCTTTATTAATAGTTATTATATTAGTAATACGAGAAATAACAATATAAAATAGATAACTCTTCTAAGTAAGGAGTTTAGTTTTCTGTAGGTTAGGATGTCTTTGTTATTTGAGTTTTAAATGTTTTATCTTGTTTGTTTTATATTTGCACGATACGAAGCCTATCGTTATTTATTTATACTGATGTAGTTTGATGAAGGCCATTTACTGATGAGGAGACATCGTTGTCGAAACTAGTCTGTATATTTTAATAAACTAGTGTGTAGTGAGTTTTAGAGTCTACTGTTATAATTTTTATCGAAGTGTCATAGACGTTAATCTGTCAAATAATTTAGACTGGAGTTTAAAGGACAAATAAGCTAAGGTAAACGCAGTGTTTAAAACTCCATTGTTTTCATATCTTTCAAGTAAAACTCTAGCATACAGTGCCTCCTGATGTATGTATAGTGCAGTGGAGCTGGACAGCAGGGCTCTAAATGGGTTCGGTAATCGATATAGTATATTTATTATATTTACCCATCATATCAAGCCCCATCTTCTCTTACAGATACAATTTTTGCCAATTTCCATATCCTCTAGTTTAAGTACATTCATTATATTTTCATTGTAGTCATAAGAATTTATTTAATTCCTACAGCATATCTTTTCCACAAGGATTACAGGTAAAACACCTTAACTTTCATTGTGTTAATACAAGAATGTTACTTTCTACAAGGCCGGGTGAAGAACCTGGGGCTTTCTCAAACCAGATTTAAGTCTATTTCAAACATCTCTAATTATTGTATTAAATCTTACTCCTGGTTTTGATTTTTTTATTAATTATTTTCCGTTTTTTTTAAATAGCTACAAATAAAAATGAAGAAGCAGTTAAAAAACTCGCGATAAAAAAGCTCTGTTATACTGTTTATACAGATTACTGGTAAAAACTAGAGATGTCGATCTTACTATTAGTGTAAAAGAAGATACAAAATGTTTTGACTGTTTTGTAGGTTAAACGTAAATCACTAAGGGCAGTGGGTATTGAATAACCGTCCGAAAGATTAGTAAAGATTGTATTTATAATACGCTATATGTATATAATAACACCAACAGTTTTTACCTATATAATGTGCTTTTCTCTCAAGTAAAGGAAAATAATCAAATTTTCTTCCTACGACTTTTGACTATGACCATTTTCTCCCAATATAGAAATATTTATATAAAGATAAAAACATTATTTGTTTCTATCATCGAATTCAGCCTCTGATTACCTATATCTTGTTTATTTATCTCTTTAGTGTAAACATAGAAATTAACACTTAGTACACATACGTTGGCTATATTAATTGGTAACATGAATGCAATGTTACGATTTTGTAACAATATACTATAAGTTTCTATTGTATATTGCAACATACTACACCCACAGTACAATAGTATTGCAACTTTAGATTATGGAAACCTGACCGTAATACTATTCTTGAAAAACAAGACGTATTATTGCACTATCAAAATGCAACCGAAGATTTACTTCTGTGTTACTCATTGTGGTAGTCTGTATTATTTATTCTTTATATACGTGACGTAATCTTGTCATTTAAAGATTAGGTATAGTTGACACCGATAAAACAAATCATTGGGCTGGATATAGAAGCATTGATAGTTTATGTTATCATATCAATCACATATTTGTAAATACTCATGGTCATACTTCTCTTCAATATAATATCGCGAACCCAAAAATTATGGATTATGGTTTAACGTCATAAGGTTAAACCACAGTCAACACAAATTAAAATAAAGTAATGCTTTATAAAATATATTTTAGTTTAGGCCATCAAAATATAGATAAAATATTTTAAGTTTATATATGAAAAGACATAACTAACAATTCGCCAACTTTATCTCAGTGCAGCCGGAAACCGTAATAATGTTACACAAGCTGAACTATCTATGTAATATATTGAATGTAATTCCATACTAAGAGGTGTATTTATAGTTGGTTGTTTATATCCCATATTGTTCTTCACTTTATTTTTAAGGAGTGTTTATTTTAAAACTTTTCTATAAGAAACATAAACTTATAAATACCCCATTATAACATAAACATGTAACAGTTTAGGCTTAATAAAATAATTTTAAGAACATATACTTCAAATCCCGAAGCAACATTGAGTAATTCTATAATTTTTTCCCAATTAAATTCCCAGCACTAGACAGCAATAATGAATCACCCATTGCCCCGCCACCCTAGAGTCACACAACCCTACAGTATTTTTCACATATGAAAGGATGAATATTGTGGCAACTAAGTAGTAGTGTAATACCACTTTACTGAGCCCCTCCTTACAGACTCAAGGCTACTGTATAAATATTTCCCATTAACGGAAAAGAGAAAAATACTGTTTATATCTATTTATTCTTCTCAGACAAAACTGAACCTTATCATAATGTGAGTTGTAGAAAAACAAAGAAATCCTAGAGGTTAATTTAAATAGGGTAATAGTTTTTTTCAAAGGTTTTCCTAAAATTAAATTACTACAAGGTGTGTTCAAAAAATACCCGGAATGTTTAAATTTCGCGCGTTTTGGAGAGTCCGATTCTCAACATTTTTTTTTTATTGTGTTGGTATACGTGCCCCTGAAGTATGACACAATTTTCAGCTGTATTCATTGTTTACTTTATCTAAGGCAGACGTGTTTTCATGAGCTCGGCGATCTTCTATTGTTAAAAAAATGGATCACAGAATTTGTATTGTTTTGCGTAAAAAATGAAATAATAAAGTGTAACAAAGTGTGCGAAATGTTAACAAAGTCCTATGGCAAGTTAGCTATGAAAAAAAACAAGTATTTACGAGTGGCCACGAAGACGTTGAGAATGGCGGACGCCCCAGCACATCCACAACCGATGAAAAAGTGGAAGCAATGGTTATGAATGATCGCCGAATCACAATCAGAGAAGTCGTTGATGATGTTGGCATATCGATTGGCTCATGCCATGACATTTTTGTCAACATTTTGGGTATGAAACGCGTTGCAGGAAATTTGTTAAATTTTGAACAAAAACAGCGGTGCATGGAGTTCCTCAGGAATCACTAAATGAAGTCAGCGATGATGCAGAATTACTGAAACGTATTATAACAGGCGACGAAACATGGGTTTATGTATATGATGTCGAAACGAAGGCTCAATCGTCCTAAAGGAAGCATTCTGGCTCTCTAAGACCGAAAAAAGGTTCTGAAAGAGTGGTCAAACGTCAAGTCTATACTTACTGTGTGGTCTATGATTTTAATGGCATCATAGTGCATCATGAATTCTTGCCACAAGGTCAAACGATCAATAAAGTGTACTATCTACAAGTTCAATGCCGTTTGCGTGAAGCAGTGCGAAGAAAACGTCCGGATTTGTGGCAAAACAATTCATGGCTTTTGCATCACGATAATGCACCGGCTTACACATTGTTGCTTGTTCGTGATTTTTTGACGAAAAATAACACTGTAATGCCCCAACCTCCATATTCACCAGACATGGCCCCTTGTGACTTTTTCCTTTTTCCAAAAATAAAAACAACAAAGGGTCGTTGTTTCACAAACATAGATCACATAAAAAGTGCATCGCTGAAAGAGCTCATAGCTATCCCAAAGATCGAGTTCCAGAAGTGTTTTGAGAATTGGAAAAAGCGCCGGCATAAGTGCATAATATCTAGTGGGGACTACTTTGTAGGGGACAATATCGATGTAGGTGAATAAATAAATATTTTTTTCAAAAAACGAAAATTCGGGGTATTTTTTGAACACAGTGGTATATATATTATTTTATATTAATCAGTGAAGGCATTTAAATAATAAAACAATACAAACAGATATTAATGGATCTGTCTGTAAGTTAGCGAAATCCGCTTGGATTATCATTGTTTTTAGGATTAGGTCAAAATTAGGTTCAACAAATTTATAGTGATTGCGGAATACATAACAGTAAGATTCTGTGTTTATTTTACCACAGGATTTAAGTGGAGTTTTCAGTTGCTTTGAGGGCAGTAGTACGATACTCGTACTACGGTATGTCCAGAGTCGTCCCCAGCTTATGGAAGAAGGTAACGAAGTTAGTTTTATCACAACTATTTCCACAATTACTCTAAAATGATCTCCCACGTTTTTAAAAGTCAAACTTGAAGACCTGGGTTAAACTGGTATAATGATGTTTTAGTTGCTTTAATCGAAAATGAAACTGTTCAAGAAAAAAAGAGGCCCTAAGCTTTTAAATACATGCTATCAGTAATATCATACATTTTTAAATATAGTGTTACAATTGTATATGTTTTGTAAATCATATTAAACCATATGAAGATATTAAGACACATGAAGATATTAAACACAAATCATATTATGATTTAAATCTTATAGTTTTTTTGTTTGCGTTTAAAACAAAAAACGGAAGATTTTAAAAAAATCGCCCTGGTATTTCCTTTAGTTGTAGGCAACTGGTGTTGTAAATAATTATCTATTTTATATCTATCAAAAGTAGTATGTAGGCCAGGCTGTTCAGTCACACTTGCCTAGCTTGTTTTGGAGTACTCGTTGCTATTTTGCAGTGTTTGTAGAAAAGGATTTGTGTTTTATTTTACTTACAAATACATTCAGTCTATACATTTTGGGAGGTATGAATGAAATTTGGAATATTCTGTAGACCCTGGAGTTTTGATGGTTAGAATTAATGTTTGTATAGATAGATGAAATTGAATTTTATTTTTGTTTAATTTGTCAATACATATACATATATATACATACACACACACACTCACACACACACACACACACACACACACACACACACACACACACACACACACACACACACATATAAATATATATATATATATATATATATATATATATATATATATATGTGAATGTTTGTGGGTATGTATGTATGTTATAGACGCCTAAGCCACTGAACAGAAGTTTATTAAATTTAGAGGGATTGTTCGACACTTCCCAGGATGGTTCTTTTGAGGTATGGTATAGATCTATTATCAGGGCTCCACACCAGAGGCTTAGGATGGCTCAAAAACCGATGTATATATGTATCATATGGACGTCTAATCAGCTAACCAGAAGTTAATGAAATTTGGAAAGATTTTTTTAACATATTCCCAGGGTGGTGCATATGAAGTCTGATGTAGATCCACATGGCTCTGCCCCAGAGGCTTAGGATGGTTCGAAAACCGTTGTATATATGTGTGTGTTGTATGTATGTTATAGACACCTAAACCGCTGAACAGAAGTTGCTGAAATTTAAAGGGATTTTAACATATTCCTAGGATGGGTCCTGTGCAGTTTGGTGTAGATCCATCCATAGAGCTCCACCCCAGAGGCTTAGGATAATTCAAAAACTTATGTGTATATGGATATATCTTATGAACGCCTAAACTGCTAAACAGAAGTTGATGAAATTTAAAGGGTTTGTTAAACATACTCCCAAGATGGTGCGTGTGAAGTTTGGTGTAGATCCATGCACAGGGCTCTGCTTCACAGGCTTGGGATTATTCAAAAACCCATGTATGTATATATGTGTGTATGTAATGTCTTATTAACGCTTAAACCGCTGAACAGAAGTTAATGAAATTTGAAAGGATTGTTTAACATATTCCCAGGATGGTTCGTGTAATGTTTACATTAAGTGGTTTACATTATTATAAACAAAAGAATTGAAATAGTCTTGTCTTCTCTAAAAGGTGATGAAGCTACAGCTGCAAAATTTGCTTATGAATGATGGAAACTCTTTTTGAATATAATTTAAAACGATACTTGATTATACTATTACATAAATACAAAAAGTCAACAAACCATCACCATGAAAGTTATAGAAAATCAGAGTCAATTTTAGTATAATAAATTATTTATACGATTCTGTATTTAAAATTTATTTATTTCATTGAAGTTTTCTTGAAATTTATAAATATGATCAAAACTTTCTTCAGTGTAAAATACCCTTCCCTTTTAATCCTAAAAAGAAAAGCAAGAATAAAAATTAATTTCACTAAAAAAGAAAACCAAAATGTTAATGTAGCAAAAGTAGAGGGTTTTTTTAACTGTGCACGATCCATTATATCAGAAGTAATAGATTAAAAGTTATTTTATTATGTCAGTTTTGTATATAGAACTTATCAATAATGTATATATTTCTAGTATTTTCCATACCAATCTTTTACCTTCGTTAGAATCATTATGATAACAAGATTAGTAAGAGAAGTAATAGAAGTGAAGATCTTTGCATGTCTTTCAACAAAATCATTTCCTCCATCATCGATTACAGTTACTATGGACACATGGTAGATTATTGTTCCAAGAACTGCACTGAGCAATACACAGATTTGTATAAAAATAATAAATAAACTTTTTCTTGTAAACAATGATTAATTTTATTTATTACTAAACCAATTTTATATCAGTCCATATAAAAATAATCATAACAATATTTGGAATTTAGGAATTATGATTTATATTTGTTATGAAACAAGAAGTATTGGTCTTCCAGAGATAGTATTTAAAATTTATTTTCGAAAAAAATGATTTAAAAAATAAAAGACAATGTATAACCATGGAACATCTTTGAAAATATATATGCTTCTTACCATCTATCTTTGTTGTCCAAGTCAGAAACAACATCGGATAAATATTCTTAGACTAGTGACATCTTAAAATACAAAGTACTTAACCTTCCAAATGAGGACTTCTGTTTATTTTTATTAAAAATCAGAAATATCTAACTACTAACTTTTTAATTTGAGTGTTTAAACTTTCAGTTTTTGTGTTGTACATGTTGAGGTTTTCCCTATTTTAAACTTTTGTTATAAACTTGGCAAAAAAAACCACCACTTAAATTTTTCAGCAGACGCATTTCATACTAGGTCAGTGCATTGTTCAATGCTGTGAGTCACGGACAAGACTGTTGCTCAGGTGTGACGTGTTGGTATGAGTCTGTGGTGTATTAATGTTCTTAGAGTAGTTGTTAATGTGCTCAAATATAGTATTTGATTGTGAGTGTGTTTGTCATATAGAATGTGTATCTATCTGTACGAGAATATCTCGTAGTTCTCTGTTGTGTTTAGTTTGGTGCTTTTTTTATGTAGTGTATGATTTTCAGATTAGTGTCTATATTGTTGTGCGAGTATAGTGTTTTTGTATGTGTATGGCTAAATTTGATTTGGGTTTTGTCTTTTTTTATCTCTTTTATGTCTTCTTTGTATCTTGTGTCTGTTTGTCTTATGTAAAAAGATTATATCCAACCACTGCCCCAGCCTTTACAAAGCAAACAAACAACTATACAAACATATCAATAAACCTACAAAGTCTGCAGAAACAGTAAGACTAGAGAGTCCAAGGAACTGAAAATTACAAAGTCCGTAGTCATTTCAAATTACACATAACACATATACTCAAAATGCATTACACTATAATTCACATACATTTTGTCATTAATGAAAGCATGAGGTAAGTTGAAGTCTGAGTTGACAATTGCATACATTCCTCACAACAGCTCTCCTTATTTAGATAAAATGTAAATACTATTATAGGCAAGTGCTTAAATATTGTATTTGTGTATAAGGATATAGAATTATTTGAATCTTTTGCAACATTTTTTTCCTAAAATATGTAAACCTAATTACATAATTATCTATTTATCTTTACTTGGGTAAAATTATTAACAAATATTTTTGTATAATATAATTCAGAGGAATATAATACATTCATTTAATAATTGAAACATTTCAAAACAATGTCAACTCTCTTTAGAAAAAAAATTTCACGCATGGATAAAAATGTTGTCAGATTAACATGGTTTTACTTGATCAATATGAGCTTGATCTACGTTACTTTGCCTTTTAATATCAGTGTCACTCGTTTCAAATAAGTGTAATTGTTTTTAAAGACCAACAAACAAGTGAAATCATTATTAAGCAGCCAAATGTACAATTCTGTTTTTGTATTTGCAACTGATTTCTTCATGCAATTAACAGAGTTATTTCATATTGTCCAATAAGTTGACTGCTTTGTTCACTTTATAAAAATTTTCAGCGCAAGGAAACTGTCATAGAAGCTCACGTCTTTATCTATATTACTGAGTAGATGACAATGTACTTACAAGAAAGCTGAGTGGATTTTGATGAAACCTGTTTCTGCAAAACATTCTTCTCTAATATAAAAAATATATATTAAAAATTTGAATTTTTCAAGAAATTATTTGGAAAAGTCAATAATACTGACCTCTACATTTTAGGATATGTTTACTATGTTACATATTTTAGGGAAATTTTATATTTTAATTACTATTTCAACGTTTAAAATTATATTATTTAATCTCCACCAATTACATGATTTAAACAAGGAACACTAATAAGACCGATAATCAACAGCCAACAATCACCCGCACACAAACTAGCACGCCATATGGATAGAACTATTAGAAAACACATAAAACTAGACACACACACAAGTATAAAGAACACAATAGATCTAGTAAACAAAATAAAGAACATTGAAATTCCTCATAACTCAACCTTGGCATCGTTTGACATCACAAACCTATATACCAATATCCCAGTCACAGAAACACTAAATATATTACGAGACAATCTAAGGCTTAACAATACTCCAGAAAATATCACAAAAGAAATCATACACATTTTGAACTCCATTACACAACAGAACTACTTCACTCACAACAAATATTACACACAAAAACAAAGCCTACCAATGGGTTCACTGATTTGAAGCATTCTCACAAAAGTATTCCTACAACACATAGAACAGAATAAAATCATAAATAACAACAAACATGCAGATAAGATAATATATTGGCACAGATATGTAGATGACGTTATAATATTATACCGAGGAAACATAAGACAATGCCAGCAACTCCAAATACATATAAACAAAATACACAAAAATATATAGTTCACTGGAGAATTTGAAAACAACAAAACATTGAATTTCTTAGACATCACCATAACAAAAAATCAAAACAAACATGAATTCACCATATACCGCAAGCCAACCATGACAGACACATTGATACACAATTCATCGAACTACTCAATACAACATAAACACGCAGCATTCAAACATTTACTACACAGACTAAATAAAATACCTATGTCCACAACTAACTTCACAGAGAAACTAAACACAATCAAATATTTAGCTCACAAAAATGGATATGACAATTATTTAATAGACAAAACTACACAGAAAAATACTCAACAAGAACAGTAACAACAAAAACACGAACACAAACAAATTCATCACCCTCACATACATAAACAAACTCACAAATAAGATAGCGCAATAATTCAAAAAAGCAGGATACAATGTAGCTTACAGAACAACAAATAAAAGCCAAACAGCTATCAGACATAGCATTAATAACAATACCAACACATACAATAACCCAGGAATATACAAACTAAAATGCAACAACTGCAATAAGTTCTATATTGGAAAAACAGGCAGATCTTTCGCCGAAAGATATAAAGAACACAAAAGGGCACTGCACACTACTATTGAATCTACCTTCGCAAATCACCTCATGGATACTAAACACTCATGCAAAAGTATGGAAAAGTGCTTCCTTCATACATGCAACAAAGGTCATAAATTAAACACACTAGAAAAGTTTCAAATATATAGACATAGCAACACCAGTGGCGGTTTGTCCAAAAGGGCTCTGGGGCACAGCCCTCCCATTTACAAAAATTAATTTTTAATTAATATTCATTTGTCTTAAATTAGGTTAAGAAGAGCTTAGAATTATTTAAGCAATGTTAAAACTATAAAATATTCACAGCAGAGAGCCCCAGACTAGTGCATTGAGTGTGCGTGGAATAAGCTGAAACAGCTGAAACAGCCAAAACCGTGCGATGACGTCACTCAACGCTCGTGTTACGGGTGGCCTGGGATGGAGTCCCGTAGTCATGCGCATGCGCTGAGAAATGACTAATCAGTGCTGCTACTACAATTCTATATGATTTAGGAAGCAGCATTGTAGGCTTATTTGTAATGTTCCCACAATGTTTCCATTTATAGATCCTTTGAACTACCCAACTTAGCAACATTTCGTAAATCACACCGTAATACGTCTATTAGTTATAGCAATGTTAATATATTAATCAATAAGTATAACTTAATAAAAGTTGTAGGTGCTTAGAATGCAAAACGAGTTAAATGGGTATCAAATTTCAAAATTGTCTCCGCACCTCATAAATCTGGCTAGACCCTTTGTCATGAGCCCCACCAATGTAATTGGGCAGGAGCCGCCACTGAGCATCACCAATAAAAATGACATCTTAAATGAACAAACACGTCACAGATCACACATAATTTTGATTACATCACTTCTAACTTTCAAAGAAATGGTACCGAGGAAGCACAATAGCAGCATTCCTAGCGGCAAAAATCCGAGGCTGAAGAAGTCGTAAGACGAAAACGTTTCCTCCAAGTGTAAGTTAACAATCAACAACTTTTAGTTAACAAATGTCTGGTCGCAATTAATAGCAAAAATGTAATTTGTAATTTACAACCAGCTCGTCATGAACAGCAACAAGATTTCGATATTTGATTTAATCTCATATAATACGGAAAAAATCTATTAGTAAATTGAATTACCATAAAAAAAACCATGCTTGCAGCAGCAGTAAACTCCAATGCTTTGATCCATATAGGAATCAATGGTTCTTTCCTTCAAGTGTCAGGGTTCATTTAAACGTGTTGACCGAGGTCTCAAACTCTGGCCCAGGTTCTTGATTTTCTTCAACATACTGCAAATCCTATTCCCATGCCACAACTGTCTGCTTTCTCTTCCACAGCTCGAGGAAGGTTGTTGCTAAAATGTTAAGAAATAGAGACTTTATATATCACCAATAAGAGAAACTTTTTACTTAACTACTTCAACCTTTGTAGAATATAAAAATCATCAAAATATTTGCTTTACGCAGTTAAAAATTCTTAATCATTGGAACTAAAATTTAATTTCTTAGTGTTTTCATATAATCATTTCCTTTTAATATTGGGATAAAAATTATCATAAGTAATTACATACCTATAATTCAAGACTTTTCCAAACAATTATTTTTACTAGTAAATCAATGATTTGGAAGAAAAGAAATATATTTTTCAATTTAAATCCAGCATGACTAGAGAATTCAAAATATTTATAGATATACAAATTAACTTATATGACCTATATTTTTACATTTAATTTCTTTTATTTTCATCTGTTACAGAAATGTACAACGGCTGCAGGTACTAGTACAGTTGTGTAGGAACCTAACCAAATGTAATATAATGCAATTCTTTCTCCAAAATACTTTCTAACAAACCAAAGTGATTGTTGTTTGAACCATCTTCCAGGTCTGGCCCACTCTTTGTATGAAAGCTGAAAGAATGCATTCATGCAAAAGTATCATTACACAGATTAAAATTTATTGTGATTTTTATCAATTTTATTGTTTGCAAGGAACATGATTAAACATAACTTTATTTTATTAAAAATATATTGATGAATACATTTAATGAAATTTTAGTTATTCTTCATTTTTATTAATTGTTCATGATAAATAACCTCATATAGCCACATATAATAACCACATACATAAGAAAATCTATGTAGTTTTAAAAAATTATTTAACTTACAACTTTTTAAAAAAATGTTTTAACTTGCCTATAGTAGCACTTACTTTTTTTGTTGTTGAGGACGGCCGTTTCGGGAGATGTGTCCCTTTGTGTGAAATGACCTCCCTGTATCAATGGATGGTTGATGCTTGGCTTGCAATATTAACATTTGTTGATTCCATCTTCGCGTGAGCTACTAGTAATCACTTACAACTTTTTAAAAAAATGTTTTAACTTGCCTATAGTAGCACTTACTTTTTTTGTTGTTGAGGACGGCCGTTTCAGGAGATGTGTCCCTTTGTGTGAAATGACCTCCCTGTATCGATGGATGGTTGATGCTTGGCTTGCAATATTAACATTTGTTGATTCCATCTTCGCGTGAGCTACTAGTAATCACTTACAACTTTTTAAAAAAATGTTTTAACTTGCCTATAGTAGCACTTACTTTTTTTGTTGTTGAGGACGGCCGTTTCGGGAGATGTGTCCCTTTGTGTGAAATGACCTCCCTGTATCGATGGATGGTTGATGCTTGGCTTGCAATATTAACATTTGTTGATTCCATCTTCGCGTGAGCTACTAGTAATCACTTACAACTTTTTAAAAAAATGTTTTAACTTGCCTATAGTAGCACTTACTTTTTTTGTTGTTGAGGACGGCCGTTTCGGGAGATGTGTCCCTTTGTGTGAAATGACCTCCCTGTATCGATGGATGGTTGATGCTTGGCTTGCAATATTAACAATTGTTGATTCCATCTTCGCGTGAGCTACTAGTAATCACTTACAACTTTTTAAATAAATGTTTTAACTTGCCTATAGTAGCACTTACTTTTTTTGTTGTTGAGGACGGCCGTTTCGGGAGATGTGTCCCTTTGTGTGAAATGACCTCCCTGTATCGATGGATGGTTGATGCTTGGCTTGCAATATTAACATTTGTTGATTCCATCTCCGCGTGAGCTACTAGTAATCACTTACAACTTTTTAAAAAAATGTTTTAACTTGCCTATAGTAGCACTTACTTTTTTTGTTGTTGAGGACGGCCGTTTCGGGAGATGTGTCCCTTTGTGTGAAATGACCTCCCTGTATCGATGGATGGTTGATGCTTGGCTTGCAATATTAACATTTGTTGATTCCATCTTCGCGTGAGCTACTAGTAATCACTTACAACTTTTTAAAAAAATGTTTTAACTTGCCTATAGTAGCACTTACTTTTTTTGTTGTTGAGGACGGCCGTTTCGGGAGATGTGTCCCTTTGTGTGAAATGACCTCCCTGTATCGATGGATGGTTGATGCTTGGCTTGCAATATTAACATTTGTTGATTCCATCTTCGCGTGAGCTACTAGTAATCACTTACAACTTTTTAAAAAAAGGGAGGTCATTTCACACAAAGGGACACATCTCCCGAAACAACAAAAAAAGTAAGTGCTACTATAGGCAAGTTAAAACATTTATTTAAAAAGTTGTAAGTGATTACTAGTAGCTCACGCGAAGATGGAATCAACAATTGTTAATATTGCAAGCCAAGCATCAACCATCCATCGATACAGGGAGGTCATTTCACACAAAGGGACACATCTCCCGAAACGGCCGTCCTCAACAACAAAAAAAGTAAGTGCTACTATAGGCAAGATAAAACATTTTTTTAAAAAGTTGTAAGTGATTACTAGTAGCTCACGCGAAGATGGAATCAACAAATGTTAATATTGCAAGCCAAGCATCAACCATCCATCGATACAGGGAGGTCATTTCACACAAAGGGACACATCTCCCGAAACGGCCGTCCTCAACAACAAAAAAAGTAAGTGCTACTATAGGCAAGTTAAAACATTTTTTTTAAAAGTTGTAAGTGATTACTAGTAGCTCACGCGAAGATGGAATCAACAAATGTTAATATTGCAAGCCAAGCATCAACCATCCATCGATACAGGGAGGTCATTTCACACAAAGGGACACATCTCCCGAAACGGCCGTCCTCAACAACAAAAAAAGTAAGTGCTACTATAGGCAAGTTAAAACATTTTTTTAAAAAGTTGTAAGTGATTACTAGTAGCTCACGCGAAGATGGAATCAACAAATGTTAATATTGCAAGCCAAGCATCAACCATCCATCGATACAGGGAGGTCATTTCACACAAAGGGACACATCTCCCGAAACGGCCGTCCTCAACAACAAAAAAGTGAGTGCTAATATAGGCAAGTCAAAACATTTTTTTAAAAAGTTGTAAGTGATTACTAGTAGCTCACGCGAAGATGGAATCAACAAATGTTAATATTGCAAGCCAAGCATCAACCATCCATCGATACAGGGAGGTCATTTCACACAAAGGGACATATCTCCCGAAACGGCCGTCCTCAACAACAAAAAAAGTAAGTGCTACTATAGGCAAGTTAAAACATTTTTTTAAAAAGTTGTAAGTGATTACTAGTAGCTCACGCGAAGATGGAATCAACAAATGGAAATTATTTAACAATAATCTGTTGTATTTGCCAATATTTAAGATACAGATGTTAATGTATCTATTATGAATACTTTTTTCTGCAATGTACTACCTACATTATATGTGCTCTTGGGATATCTATTGCTTTGCAAAGTAAGAAATTTATTCTTTAACTAATTTTACTTATGCTATCACTTATTTTATTTACAAACCTATTTTTTACCTTTAAGAGTAATTATCGTAAGAAGGAACAAAAAAGGTTACTGTGAAAATTATTGAATCAAATTCAGTCTATCAAAAAATTAACTAATAGTTAAATGTTTAATGAACGTTTGTTACCATTTTATTTACTTGCCTATCATTTAAATGTATATACAGTTGGACCTCTATTTATCGACCTTCTATATATTGAAATTCTCTATTTATCGAATTATTTCCGAATCTCTTGAAATTTCAATGGAAAAATGTTTCTGTATATCGAAAAGAAATTCTATATATCGCACTTAATTTTAGAGAAAATAAAACTACTGCACAAACCTATTTTTAAATATTGAAAATAAAATATGTAACAAAACGTGTTATTGAATGTCATGTAGCCCTCCCATAACACACTATTCATTCAGAAACATTTAGAGAGAGAGAGAGCAATGTGACAATATGTTGACATCTGTTAAGACTTTGTCCGGGTGGTTGGGCGTGACTAACATGACTAATGGCTCTTTCATACACTCTTACTCATTTCTTTCCGGGGCAAAGTGCAGTACTGTATTGTATTTCATGTGAACAGTCTCGTCATTCGGTTATTGGTTAGTGTGGGTCTGGTTTGTTTAGATTACTGTAAATCGGTGTTCTTTTTTACCGTTTAACGTGGACTGTGGACTATTTGTTACATTTAGTAACATTACTGTAGTTTTGTTGAGTTTGGTTTTGAGTTTTTGTTGACGTTATGTCCAAAAGAAAGTCTTCGAGTGTCACAGAAAAGATACAATTATTAAAAGACGTTGATAGTGGAGTACGAAAAAAAGATGTTGCGCAGAAGTTTGGCGTTCCACCCAGTACAGTGTCGACGATAATAAAAAATCGTGAATTTGTTTTAAAAAGTTATGAATCTGTAGGAGGGGACGTAAAACGTTCAAAAATATGTATATACGATGATGTTGATGAAGCGGTTTTTAAGTGGGTGAAAATGGTACGAGATAAACACATGCCTGTTCCAGGACCTCTCATAAAAGAAAAGGCAATTGAATACGCGGAAAGATTAGGACACAAAGAGTTCCAAGCAAGTTCGGGATGGCTAGACAAATTTAAGAAGTGCCAAGAAATCGTAGATAAGGTTATTTTGGGAGAAAGCAGATGTGTATCCGAAGCAGATTGTAGCCAGTGGAAAGCTACAATTTTAAAATCAATTGTAGAAGAGTATGAGCCTGACAATATTTTTAATATGGATGAAACTGGCCTTTTTTTGAAGTGTTTACCAAATAAGACGCTAACCTTTAAAAATGATAAATGCTTTGGAGGTAAACACACAAAGAGCGAGTTACTGTTGTGGTATGTGCTAATATATCTGGAAAAGAAAAATGTAAAATTTTGGTCACTGGGAAAAGCAAGCAGCCAAGATGTCTTAAAGGAGTGAAGTCGTTAGAAGTTGACTATGAATGCAATAAAAAATCATGGATTATGAGTGAAATTTTTGAGAGGTGGATATTGAAATTTGACGAAGTAATGATTAAGCAAAAGAGAAAAGTCGTTCTTTTTGTGGACAATTGCCCTGCACATCCGTTTTCTGTCTCAAAAAAGTTGGTGATCGTGAAGCTTGTTTTTTCCCTCCAAATACCACATCGAAACTACAACCGCTGGACCAAGGCATCATTAAAACTCTTAAAATGTATTATAGAAAAAAGGTTCTTAAGAGACTTATTCTTGCATTGGAAAGTGACAAACCTATTGAAAATGTTATCAACCTCAGGCTGTGTATATCACAATTAGTAAAGGTGTGGCAAAATGATGTTGCGGAATCGATGATAAGAAATTGTTTTTTAAAAGCCGGCTTCTCTGAAAGATCTGTTGTGGAAGAAAGTAATGTACTGCCGCAAATTGAGGAATATTGGGAGCATTTACAATCGGCAGGCACGATCAACGGCAATGTTTCGCTAAACGAATTTTTAAGGGTGGATGAAGACGTTATTGTAGCTGAATATCCAGCAGATGATGATATTCTAAGTTCTTTAATAAATACTGAAGTTGAAGATCAGGGCATCGAGACAGAAGATATAGAAATTTCTAAACCTTCCAAGAAAGAAATGACAGCAGCATTTGAAACAACTCGTCGCAGACTTCAATTCGTACAAAACGTATCTGATGAAATTTTCCAGTCTCTTAACAAATGTGAACATTTTTACGTAGAATCTACATCAAACTTTGTACAAAAGGATATTCTAACTTATTTTACTACCCAACAATAAAATGCAATATTATTAACCCTTTGCACGTGTATTACGAGAAATCACGTTTATTGTTCTTGGCTACCGAACCACATTCAGTTGTTTCAGAACAATTTATTGTTTATGATTGAGTGAATAATAATATTAGTTACTTTAATTTTATTTTAAATGGATTTATTGATATCTTGAATTACCAAGTGTAAAAATATAAAAAATTATAAAAATAACTAGTTTATAATTTTTTTTGTTCAAATAGATCTTTAGGAACTCAGAATGAAATAGAACTTTGAACATTTCGCAAAAGAGTTTTTTTATCTAATAGCATGTAATCTGTTACTTGCCCTTTATATGTCCCCCGCGCTAAGGGTTAAGGTATGTACGGTAAGTTCAGTATTAACTAAATGCGTGTTTTCATCACTGTTTGTATTTTATAATTTTCCAGCTCGTCATGAACAACAACAAGATTTTGATATTTAAGTATAGTTCGTAGCCCTATAATACTGTAGAAGAGAACAAACTTTATTGTAAACAAATACGGTAGTACTGTTTCTTAGGCGTAATGGTTAAGTTCGCGTAAACTTGCGTAATACTGTAATATGAGTCTTTACGGAAAAATCAAATTTCTCTTTATCGAAGTTTCCATATATCGAATTTTTTTTAAAAGAACCTACAATTTTGATATATGGAGGTCTGACTGTATATGTGTGTGTGTGTGTGTGTACAGTACAACCACTCAAATCCGAACCTTAGCGAAATCCGAAACCAAATTTTAAGAAAGTATCTAAAATATAATGAAGTATATACTGAAAGTATGCTACTTACATTAAATAGGACTGGGATGTGCAATATATTGGAATTGGCAATGTAAAAACATGATATAAAACGTACTACTACCTACTACTACATTACCATAGAATTTAATGACAGTAAAATAAAAATAAAAAAGACAAAAACTCAACTATATGTTTCACTTAAAAAAACCCGACAAATACTTAACTACATTTTTCACTTAAAATCAGGAATCTACATCTGGCAAAGAGATGTAAACCTTCCGAAGGATGCCATGTGGAGCACCCGTTGTTGTATTGGGTTTTGCAGCCTCATATTGTTTACGTAACACAACACAATGTTGAGAGCGGCGGCAGCATCGGCATGAGTAACAGCATTTTTCCTAGCTATCGCTATCTACTACACTATAATAGTGTTGATTCTGGACCATAGACACCATGTCATGCTCGGTATATTCTTCATTAATGTCTATTATTTTCACACAATAGAATAACACTATTCTGGCATAATTTCTTAATGGTATCTATAAATTAAAAAATTAGGTACTCAAGTTTTTCTGATATTCTAATCAAATGTAGTCGAGGCGATGATGAAACCTCCTTCATTGGTGCTCAAAACTACAAGAATTATGCATATGAGTTGATTACTGACTCTTTAAACTTAAAAGTAAGTACACCAATCATACCCGTCACCCCAACAGCAACGACCCTGTTGCCATCTCATGACCACGAGAACGTCTGCGGCACTGTTTATAAAATTATTAGTTCATACAAAGATCCGTTGAAAATTTTTTTTTAATACTCATAAAAACACATCTGACAGTATAGCAAACTACAAGTAAAATGAGATTTCCATAGAATAAGAATATTTTGATGTTTTCTTAAAGGTAGCATTACAATGGTATGAACTTGAATTTTTTCACATATTCGAATCAAATATAGTCTAGGCGATATTGAATCATTCCTCTTTGCTGGGAAGAAATGCAATTATGAAGCTAATATTTATTACATAGATTAAGACTATTTTGACAATGTTTCTAAATGGTATCTAGAAATAACATATTAAGTACTTAAGCATTTCCGATATTCTAACCAAATGTAGTCTAGCCGATGATGAAAAGTCCTTCATTTTGCACAAAATTGAAAGAATGATGTGTCGGCGTTTGTGAGTAACATTTGCAGCCTAATGGTACAAACACCAAGGTTACACGACCATAACAGCAAAAAACCTGTTACCATCTCATCGCCCCCAGCACTGTTGTTGAAGTTGTAGTTACATGTCTTTACCTAACAATCGAAACAAACAATCGTAAGTATATAATGAATTTCCTCTTTTGCTTCAACCTTATATCTAAGTCGAAGTGTATAGACTACCATAATGTAAAAATATTGAAGCTAATAACATGATTTACATTTAGACTAATTTTATATTCTTATATACAAATTTTTAATTTACTAACATTCATTATGCAGATTTTCATTACATTTCTCTTATAAATGGTTGCATAAACACATCTGGCAGTTAGAAACTTAAAAGGAAAATGACATTACTCAAAGCTAATATTTAAAATATAGAACAACACTATTCTTACATAATTTCTTAATGGTATCTATAAATTAAAAACTAAGTACTCAAGTTTTGCCGATATTCTAAAAATTTAATCTAGGCGATGATGAATCCTCCATCATTGGTGCTCAAAACTACAAGAATTACGGGTTTGTATTCTGATTCTTTCAACTTAAAAGTCAGAACACCAATCATACCCGTCACCCCAACAGCAACTACCCTGTTGCCATCTCTTGACCACAGGAAAGTCTGCAACACTGTTTATGAAATTATTTGTTTATACAAACGTGCGTTTAAAATTTGTTTAAATTTCTCATATAAATACGTCTAACAGTATAGCAAATTACATGTAAAATGAGATTTCCTGAAGCAAATATTCATTACATAGAATAAGAATATTTTGATATGTTTTCTTAAAGTTAGCATTAAAATCGTATGTATTTGAATTTTTTCACAAATTCTAATCAAATGTATTCTAGGCGATATTGAATCATTCCTATTTGTTGCGAAGAACTGCAATTATGAAGCTAATATTTATTACATAGATTAAGACTATTTGGAGAATATTTCTTAGCGATATCTAGAAATAACATATTAAGTACTTAAGCATTTCCGATATTCTAACCAAATGTAGTCTAGCCGATGATATAATAGCCTTCATTTTGCTCAAAACTGCAAGAATGATGTGTCGGCGTTAGTGAGTAACTCTTTCAAGCTAATGGTACAAACACCAAGCTTACACGTCACAACAATCGGAAATACATACATGCGGCGTCTCCTCTGCCTAGAAGTCTCAAGTCCAAGTCACAGTCTACTACGTTCTTTAGATGATAAAACATTCTCAAAAATTTATTAATTAAAGCTCATCTTTTTAAAGTAAAGTGAAACCATGGTGAGAGGTCGTACAATAATTAAAAAAGAGCTTCATAATGACATATATACCTGCCACACTATCTAAATAAAACAGCCTTTTCTCCACCCAAAACATAAATATAACTACCTGCCACAATACCTAAATAACAACCAGGTCCCACTCTCCACCAGCTTCATAATGACGTATATACTTGCCACCCTACCGAAATAAAACACAGTTTCTTTCTAAACCAATAACACAAAGGTATCTAACTGCCACCCTACATAAATAACAAGGTCACTCTCTCCAAGAGCTTCATAATGACGTATATACGTGACAGGATACACAGTCTCTTTCTTCCCCGAAAAAATAAATATATCTACCTGCCACCCTACCTAAATATCAACCAGGTCCCTCTCTTCAAGAGCTTCATAATGAGGTATATACCTGCCACTTTACCAAAATAAAACGGTCTCTTTCTCCGCCAAACAAATAAATATATCTACCTGCCACCCTACCTAAATAAAAACCAGGACCCTCTCTTCAAGTGCTTCATAATGAGGTATATACCTGCCACCTTACCGAAATAAAACGCAGTCTCTTTCTCCGCCAAACAAATAAAGATATCTACCTGCCACCCTAGCTAAATAACAACCAGGACCCTCTCTTCAAGAGCTTCATAAAGAGGTATATACCTGCACCTTACCGAAATAAAACGAAATAAAACGCAGTCTCTTTCTCCGCCAAACAAATAAAGATATCTACCTGCCACCCTAGCTAATTAACAACCAGGACCCTCTCTTCAAGAGCTTCATAATGAGGTATATACCTGCCACCTTACCGAAATAAAACGCAGTCTCTTTCTCCGCCAAACAAATAAAGATATCTACCTGCCACCCTACCTAAATAACAACCAGGACCCTCTCTTCAAGAGCTTCATAATGACGTATATACGTGCCACCCTACCGAAATAAAACAAAGTATTTTTCTCCCCCGAAAAAAAAGATATCTACCTGCCACCCTAGCTAAATAACAACCAGGACCCTCTCTTCAAGAGCTTCATACTGACGTATATACCTGCCACCCTACCTAAATAACAACCAGGACCCTCTCTTCAAGAGCTTCATAATGACGTATATACGTGCCACCCTACCGAAATAAAACAAAGTATTTTTCTCCCCCGAAAAAAAAAGATATCTACCTGCCACCCTAGCTAAATAACAACCAGGTCCTTCTCTTCAAGAGCTTCATACTGACGTATATACCTGCCACCTTATCGAAATAAAACACAGTCTCTTTCTCCACCAAAAAAATAAAGATATCTACCTGCCACCCCATATAAATAACAACCAGGTCCCGCTCTCCAAGAGCTTCATAATGATGTATATACCTGCAACCCTACTGAGATAAAACACAGTCTCTTTCTCCACCGAAAACATAAAGATATCTACCTACCACCTTACCTAAATAACAATATTTCTCTCTCCACCAGCTTCATATTGACTTATATACCTGCCACCCTACCCAAAAAAAACCCAGTCTTTTTCCTCACCGAAAACATAAAGATATCTACCTGCCACCCTACCTAAATAACAATATTTCTCTCTCCACCAGCTTCATATTGACTTATATACCTGCCACCCTACCCCAAAAAAACCCAGTCTTTTTCTCCACCGAAAACATAAAGATATCTACCTGCCACCCTACCTAAATAACAATATTTCTCTCTCCACCAGCTTCATATTGACTTATATACCTGCCACCCTACCCAAAAAAAAACCCAGGCTTTTCTCCACCGAAAACATAAAGATATCTATCTCCTACCCTATATGAATAACATCCAGGTCCCTCGCTCCACCGGCTTCATAATGGCATACATACCAGCCACCCTAACCAAAACAAACACAGTCTCTTTCTCCACCGAAAACATAAAGATATCTACCGGACACCCTATATGAATAACTTCCAGGTCCCTCTCTCCACCACCTTCATAATGAACTGTATACCTGGCACCCTACTCAAAACAAACACAGTCTCTTTCTCCACAGAAAACATAAATATATCCACTTGCCACCCTATATAAATAACAACAAAGGCCCTCTCTCCACCAGCTTCATAATGACGTATATACCTGCCACCCTACCCAAATAAAACACAGTCTCTTTCTGCACCGAAAACAAACAGATATCTACCTGCCATGCTATATAAAAAACATCCAAATCCCTCTCTACACCAGCTTCATAATGACTTATATACCTGCTACCCTACCTAAATAAAACACAGTATCTTTCTCCACCGACAACATATAGATATCTACCTGCCGCAATACCTAAGTAACAACCGAGTGAGTATGTGCATGTGTGTGTGTTTGTGTGTGTGTGCATGTGCGTGTGTGTGTGAGTGTG
The DNA here is from genome assembly GCA_036971475.1 of Prosapia bicincta. Classification (NCBI taxonomy): domain Eukaryota; kingdom Metazoa; phylum Arthropoda; class Insecta; order Hemiptera; family Cercopidae; genus Prosapia; species Prosapia bicincta. The sequence continues at coordinate 125,701,352 of JBAIZL010000006.1, forward strand.
CGCGCATGTGTGTGTGTGTGTGCCTAAATTCAATGTTCATTAGATTGTCTCTTGTCCCAAAAATTAATTTTATTACAGCCCTAGAACATTCAAATAAATTTTAAATATCACTTTTTCCAATATGTATCCAATGAAAAATCAACTGCACACAATGATTATGTTAATTTTCTACACATTACCTATATTGACATAATATAAAACATATACAATTCATAAACTAGATCACATACAACATATATAAATTTATTTAATAACTTTAAAACATAATCTCTAATAACTGTACTTACATCTCAACATCCAGAATTTTAGAACAATGAAGAAGTAGTTAAAGCTTTTCAATTTATTATGAACTATATAAAAAATAACACAAGCCAATGTTGTGAATGTTTTTGATGAATTAACTCTTGTTTATGTATTTTGTTAATCTGAGCCTGAAAATCATAATAAACTCGTATATGCTGTATCACCCACCAGTTAATCACAAATTAAAATTTAAAATAAAATAAATTACATTTTTCTCAGTTGTTCATTTTATTACAGTTTAACAGGCAGAGCAAATCAAATGTTTCTAGGTTCGTAGCACTGTTAAAAAATAAAGTTGTGCTATCCAAATGGTTTATTATGTTTGTGTGATTTAAGAAAGTTGTCTAAAAAAGGAATACAAGGTTTATAGATTTGCAGTGCTTATGGTATAGAGAGAGCTAAAGTGTCATTCAAATGGTTCTTAATTTTGTACTGTTTACGTTTTTTGTTATAACTCAAATAATATGAAAGTGATTTTACATCCAAACCTTTTGTCCACTATACCTCCGTAGAACATGGACCATGACTGCCTGTCCCTGAGCCTTCAGCTCCCCTTAGTGTATTGGTGACATTTTAAAGACCACTGAATTAGAATCTGATGAAGAGGTTCAGATAACTATGATGAATTTCAATGTTCTTCGGAAAATTTATAACCACAGCTGTTTACGTAAGTTAAGTTAGATGACTTCTTGAGACATTTGAGTATAACAATTGAAAAAAACACAGTTGCTTGACTTCAAAATTAAAAGGAAAACATTTATTGCCCCTTGATACTTACATTTACAAATTTAGGTTTAAAGATAAACAGTTTGCTCAGTTTTTCATCAGAAAGGTGGATTTAGTCTACTGTAATGATATTTTTGGTCTAATAAACAAGTTCGTTATTTAGTATAATAACGATGATTGGAGGCTTTTTATAGACTCATCAGAAACTAGTTTAAAAGTTGTACTTTTTTACAATGGAAACACTTACAGTTCACTTCCTATTGCTCATTCACTCCACATGAAGGAGACATACGAAAATCTTGACACGATTCCTCAGAAAATCGGCTATTCAGCTCACAATTGAATACTCTGTGGAGGTTTAAAAGTTGTTTGCATAATTTTTGCTCAGTAAAAGAAATTTACAAAATGTTCATGTTTTATTTGTGAATGTTATCGCACAGCAAGAGATAAACATTGGTCCACAAAACCATGGCCTGTAAGAAAGGTTTTAACTCCTGGTAAGATGAACATTTTGTACAAAACTGAGGTAGATCCAAAAAGGTCCTACTTCCCCCTCCACACATCAGGTTAGGCTTAATGAACTAGTTTGTAAAAGCCCCGCCTAAAGATGGAGAATGTTTTAAGTTTTTAAGTGAAAAATTTCCACCCATCATCAGAAGCCAAATGAAAAGATGTTTTTATTAGACCAGATATTTGTAAAATGATGTTCGATTCCAGCTTCAAAACAAAGATGACTAAGATGGAAAAGAGGCTTGAATTGAATTTAATCAAAGTGTAACCAAGTTTTAAGGTTTTGAGACAGACCCTAATGCGCTTATAGTAGCAGCTAATTCAAGTTTAAAAATGAGTGATGTCTAATGCACCTTGACGACCACAAAAAGAGAAATAACATACAAAAACAATAACTCCTACAATGATTCTATATTTCACTGTAGACCAAAAATTTAACAAAATACGTATTATTTGAATGATGTATAATCTTTATATATTTCGCTATTTTCCCTTTTCCTGATTATTATACAGTGCAATCTTGGCGAACCAACCTTAAATACTCGAAACATTCCAGTAATCCGAATAGGTGAAAATAAGCTATTTTATGTATAACAAATTTAGTGTCTGAGGTTAGTGGAAAGACAATGGCAGAAATTATTTCTATGAATGAAATGAGAGAGAGGAAGGTGTTCCATGAAAAACATTCAGCTGCACATTTGCATTTTCCGGAATTGTTTTATGTTGTCCTTCTTTGCAGTTTTTAAATAAATCCCCCTTAGTTCAATTAATAGTGTGGAATACTTAACAGTGAGTTTGGCCAGTTTTATTTTTGCTTTTCAAGAAACTTCTTCAATCTGGCCTGAGAATTTAATAATGGTAAATCAACAATCACTGATTGAAAAAAAATCATGCAAAATATCTTTCATAAGCATCAGCTTCAAAGGAAGGTACAGATAAAAGGCAGACAATGATCACAAATAGTTATCCACTTTTTGATTAAGCTATTATGAGTGGTTTTACAGGTACATTCACTTCAACTCCTCTTTCAGCCCCAATTGAAAAACAAAATTTCCAAACAAAAATCTATCTCTATGTAACTGACTTCATGGAGGCGAATGATGGCTGGCTTGACATATTAAAAAAAAAACAACAAAGTATTCGTCACCTTACCATAACTGGCAAAAAGTTATCATGTGAGAGCTCAGCAGTAGACATATTTAAGCAGAAATTTTATGAAACAATCACACCTCATAATATTATTCCTGAGCAGATTCCAATATAGATAAGAGAACAAGTTTGTTCATCAACACGAATCTCACGCCCCTGGTCGAAAAATATCTAAAAAGTTATTAACTTTCATGAATTGTTCCAATGCAACAGAAAGTCATTAGCTGCAGATACTTGAAATTGGAAAAAAAAGCTTTGTGCTTTCAAAAATTTTGAACTGCCTGTTCCTTAAAAAGGTCATGCAAAAGCTTGGATGAACACGTTAATTTTTAACACCAGCGAAAAAGCATTTGGAATCCATGAATCTGGAACAAAAAGTCATTCTCTTTTTAGATACCTGCCCTGGTCATCCACATGTACCTAATTTGGTTGGTGATGACGAAAAAATAACTGATTTTTTCCAACAAGCTGTACAAATATGATACAATCAATGTACCAAAACTTTATCCAAATAATCAAGTTCCATTAGCGTTCAGCTTTACTCTCACTTGTTGTTGCTCAAAAAAAGGAGTTGTTACATTAAAATATTTGAATCTCAAAGATAACCACAGTCTCTTTCTACACTGAAAACATAAAGATATCATCTACCTACCACCCTACCTAAATAAAGGCCGCCGCTATGAGACAGAACGAACTCTCTGTTAAAGATTTTTTGACACAATTCAATGTTTTAGATGCTTTGAGAATCAATGGATATTCTTGGAATGTAATTTCACAAAAAACTTTGAATGTCATTTGAAAAAAGGTCTGTGTATTTTTCACCACTGAAACTCAAGCGGGATCAGTAACAGAGTCTGATGAAATTGTTAATGCGATTGAAGAAGGTGTCGGGTGTACCCGACAACTCAATTTAGAAATGGATAATGATGATGTTCAAGAACTGCTGGATTTACTCAATCAGGAGCTGACAAATAATTGAAGAGCTCATTGAAATGCGTGAAGTAAAGTTATACCCCGACTTACATGAATTCGACTTACACTGCTATCCCTCGGTCCAACCTATCGCATAGACACGGGGTATTACTGTATATAAATATAAATTAATAAATACATTTTTTGGACTAGGAGACTGACAGACTTACCTTGGTAAGAGTCCACTCTGTAGTCTTGAAATAGAAACACATAAAAGCACTTAAACAATGATATATTTCAACCACACAGTGGTCTTAGTCAATCGAAGAGAAAACACAAAAAGAAATATGAGAGAATGAAAAATGAAAAAAAAAAAAAAAAAATATATATATATATATATATATATATATATATATATATATATATATATATATTGGAAAAAAATCAGTAGGTGGTTTATTGACTTTATTAAGTTACTCTTTCTGAAATGGGTTGGCAGTAATGATTGAAAGCACTATAAACATATAAGAAGAACTATTATTTACTTCAATATTCACTTGAGTTACTAGTTATTCACTAAAACATTTGAACTAATGTTATAAGTTAAAATTATTTTTCTAGTGTCTTATTTTTTTGATTATTAAAGATTGCTGTTTTGTTTAACACAAGACTAATGACAACAATGTTCAGAATCCTTTGTGTAACCAGTAATATAATGAAAATACAGGAAATTGCAAAATTATTTTGTTATGCTATAGAATTGTTTAATTATATTTATAAACATACTATTCAAGATCTAAAATATATCACTACTATTTAAAAAGTATAATTTATACTCTATGTCGTATTTTAATTAGTGTCAGATGTAATTTAGTTCTGCATACCTCACATTATATTTTTGATAATTGTACAAAACGAGGTATTTGAAGTTACACACCAGGAGGCATTTATTAAAAGCCTATCTATATGATGGATGCTGGTCTGTGTACTGTAAAAGCAAGCTCAGTCAATACATTACATACAAGCCAGTTATAAATGGTATAATAATCTACAAAATTCAATATTTGGATCTAGAAGTTATTTAAACAGCTAAAATAGGGGCCTACGCAGGAAAGCAGCTAGAGAGACCTTACCACCTTGAATACTCTGCAGACTGTGTAGTGAAACATGCCTAATTTAAATTTTAAATTCAAAATATAATGTATCAATTCATTAGCCTAAAGCTTTTGTATTACACTATAACACATGAACAAATGAAAATGTTTGGTGATTATTGTGATGATTATATAAACATGACTTAACCATTAAATACAACATTCTAACATATGTAGCTATCAACAGCACAAGACACATAAATCCATACAACATCAAAAAACACTTGAAGCAAATTAAACCCCCATAGCTCATTAATTAAATTTTCTACTTAAGCCTCACAAAACAGATATCCATTAACACCTTTTAATTGACCACACCAGTACCCCACCCCATGTTGTAGCTAAATTTCCCTACAGAACTATATAAATTCATAAAAATTCACAAACATTGTTCTATAGAAAAATCCTAAATTTTAATCAACACAACAAATTTTGAAAATTCTATTTAAGTACCCCACAAAACCCACATCAATGAAATCATGAATGGAACAAAATTAATCACATCACAAAATTACATGCATTGATAGCCAGCATCTTGAGATCAGGATTTAAACTCCACATTGAACCGAACCACACTTACAGTACAATAAATACTCAGGCGACATCAAATCTGCTATACATTCATCAATGATGTCACATAGTACAAATGAAATAAACCCCTAACACGTATCTTAATATCTCAATTCCACACATACAAAACTAACATGCACTATCAAAACAGAAAGAAACAGTTGTTTTACTTACTTTGACCTAACAATTACATGTACAGACAAACCAACACAAATTTAACAAGTTGACCCTACGTACTTAAGCATTTCCGATATTCTAACCAAATGTAGTCTAGCCGATGATGAATAGTCCTTCATTTTGCGTATAACTGCAAGAAGTGTCTGCGTTTGTAAGTAACCTATAAGTGTAAATACCAAGCTTACACGTCACCCCAGCAGTAAAAAATCCTACTGACATCTCTACGCCCAAAGCACTGTTGTTGAAGTGTGATTTACGAGACGTTACCTAACAATCGGAACAAACAATAGAAAGTAGATACTTGAAGTTTCTCCTTTGCCTCAATCTTATATCTAAGTAAAAGTGTAAAGACTACACTTTTGTAAAAATGTAAAAATATTAAAGCTAATTACATGATTTAGTTTTTAGACTAATTTTATATCTTATATACTAATTTTTAATTTGCTATCATATCTGCTATCATAAACACATCTGGCAGTTATAAAATTAAATGTAAAAAGACATTTCTTGAAAGTAATATTTAAAACATAGAATAACACTATTCTGGCATAATTTCTTAATGGTATCTATAGTTAAAACATTAAATACTTAAATTTTATCGATATTCTAATCAAATATAGTCTAGGCGATGATGAATCCTCCTTCATTTGGTGCTCAAAACTGCAAGAATTACAGGTATGCATGGAAGACTAACTCTTTCAACTTAAAAGTTTGTCCACCAATCATACCCGTCACCCTAACAGCAACGACCCACTTGCCATCTCTTGACCACCAGAACGTCTGCAGAACTGTTTATGATATTGTTTGTTTATACAAACATCCATTTTAATTTTTTTTAAATTTTCATATAAACACATCTGACAGTGTAGCAAATTACATGTAAAATGAAAATATTCATTACATAGAAAAAGAATATTTTTATATGTTTTCTTAAAGGTAGCATTACAATGGTATGTACTTGGGTTTTTCAGATTTTCTAATCAAATGTAGTCTAGGTGATAATGAGTCATTTCTCTTTGTTGCGAAGAACTACAATAATGAAGCTAAAATTTATTACAGAATAAGACTATTTGGACAACATTTTTCAACAGTATCTAGAAATAACATATTTAGTACTAAATTATTTCTGATATTCTAACCAAATGTAGTCTAGCCAATGATGAAATGTTCTAGATTTTACGAAACACTGCAAGAATGAAGTGTCGGCGTTGGTGAGTAACTCTTCAAACTTATTTTATATTTATTACAGAATGTTATTCCATTTTTTTTATTAGTGGTCGCATAAACACATCTGGCAGTTGAAAAATTAAAATATTTACATTTAATGTAAAATGACATTTCTTGACGCTAATATTTAAAACGTTGAAAAATACTATTCTGGCATCATTTCCTAATAGTTAAAAAACACATTAAGACTCTAAGTTTTTCCGATATTCCAATCAAACATAGCCTAGACGATGATAAACGTCCTTCACTGGTGCGCAAAACTGCAAGAATTTCGGATTCGCCTTGGTGTCGAACTCTTTCAACTTCAAAGTAAAAACACCAATCAAACCCGTCACTCCAACAGCAACGAACCTGTTTCCAACTCTTAACCTGTAGCACTGATGATGAAATTGTAGTTACACAACTTTTTTACAATAGACACACAATCGGAAATACATACATGCGGCGTCTCCTTTGCCAAGAAATCTCAAGTCTAAGTCACAGTCTACTACGTTCTTTACATGTTAAAACGTCTTCAAAAGTTTATGAATTGAAGCACAATCTTTTTAAAGTAAAGTGAAACCATGGTGAGAGGTTGTACAATAATTAAAAAAGAGCTTCATAATAACGTATATACCTCCCACATAACCGAAATAAAACACAGTTTTTTTCTCCATCTAAAACATAAAGATATCTACCTGCCACCCTACCTAAATAACAAAAAAGACCCTCTCTCCAAGAGCTTCATAATAAAGTCTATACCTGCCACTATACTGAAAAAAAACAGTGTCTTTTTCCACCAAAAAACTAGAGATATCTACCAGCCACCCCATATAAATAGCAACCAGGTCCCTCTCTCCAAGAGCTTCATAATGATGTATATAACTGCCACCCTACCCAAATAAAACACAGTTTCTTTCTCCACTGATAATATAAATATATCTACCAGCCACCCCATATAAATAACAACCTGGTCCCTCTCTCCACCAGCTTCATAATGACGGATATACCTGCAACTATGCCGGATTATATCACAGTCTCTTTCTCCATCAAAAACTTAAAGATATCTACCTGCCACCGCATATAAAAAACGACCAGGTCCCTCTCTCCAAAAGCTTCATAATGACGTATATACCTACCATCCTTCCGAAATGAAACACAGTTTCTTTCTCCACCGAAAACATAAACATATCTACCTGTCACACTATATAAATATCAACACGGTCCCTCTCTCCACCATCTTCATAATGACGTATATACCTGCCATCCTACCGGAATATATCACAGTCTCTTTCTCCAATGAAATCATAAAGATATCTACCTGGTACCTTATATAAATAACATCCAGGTCCCTCTCTCCACCAGCTTCATATTGACTTATATACCTGCCACAATATCGAAATAAAACAGAATCTTTCTCCACCGAAATCATAAAGATATCTACCTGGTACCTTATATAAATAACATCCAGGTCCCTCTCTTCACCAGTTTCATAATGACGTATATACCTGCCATCCTACCTAAATAAAACAAAGTCTTTTTCTCCACCGAAAACATAAAGATATCTACCTGCTACCGCATAGAAAAACCAACCGGGTCCCTCTCTCCACCAGCTTCATAATGACATATATACCTGCCACCCTACCATAATAAAACACAGTCTCTTTCTCCACCAAGGAAGATTCTCAATAAAGGAATATATTTTCCAACAATCTATTTATTTGAAGTTTTTTAGGGAAGGGTTTTACTTCAGTCAGATTTGTAATAATGTTTTGTTTACAGTATTTTATGTTCATTAATTTAGGTAAACTTCCCTATTTAGTAATCCTAGAATGTGCTGCTCTTTTCTTACTGGAAATAGTATCTTTGGATGTCATTGCATCATTACCTATATTTTAAATATTATGAACATTTTTTGTGTAATTGTTATCTTATTTTATTGTTTCATATCTTAGTTGTGAGTTGAACGTTCATAGTTATAATCACTCTCACTAACTCTCTTTTTTACAATCATTGAAGTACTCTCTGACTCCACAAACCAACTCGAAATCTCTCTTTCATTAGGGCGAGGATTGTATTTCAAAATTATACAAGTAACATTATACTCAAACGCACATGAAAAGACTGCAAAATATAAACACGCAATAAATAAAAATATCGCACTATAAACACACAATAAATACTAAAACAAAATAAAACAACACAAAATTTAAAAAACACAAACATAATGGTCAACTGTGTATAAACCTTCTAAAAGTCAAAGTGATTTGATAGGTTAACAGTTAAATTACTAGGATCATGTACATAGATAAATGCTGCACCCCCTATCTCTTAAATACAAAGATGAATGATTGTTAAAATATTAAGAAATGTTGCCAATTACATCCAACTGGATGTAGGTTAGTTTTAAGTACTGTCTGTTATAAAATGGAAATATTTTTAGAGTATTTTTTATTTGTTAGAAAAAATTTAACAAATTATGTGTTAAATCTGATTGGAAGTTATATATATTTTTTATCAAGTTTTGCTACTACATTTCAGTGAATATATTATTGACTTACATTTTATGTCATATAAAATTTTGCGATGTGTCCCAATCTTCAAAAATATCCTTTGGCCATTACAAGTAAATAAATTTTAAAAAATTTAATCCACATGCATTATTCAAAATAATAAATCGCAGGTATTTTAATGGGGGGTCTGCTAGAACTAAATTAAATCTAACAGAAATTAAAATGAGACCTAGAATATAAATTACACTTTTTAAATATGTAGTCAGGATATGTTTTTGACCTTGATAATTAAGTTTATAAATATAATTAAACAATTATATAGCACAACAAAATAATTTTGAAATTTCCTGTATTTTCAATATATTACTGGTTACACAAATGATTCATAACATTCTCGTCATTAATCTTGTGTTATATTAAAAATGTTTTCTTTATGAATCTTTTTTTAGGAACAAATAAATTTATAACTAAAGACACTTGTAAATAAATAACTTTTAATAAAAACTAGGTACTCATGTGATGATGGAATCAATTATAAATAATTTAATGTTAAATATAATTACCTTATATAACTAGATTCATTTCCTCTTCATTGAGTTGACAAGAGTTTTTAGTGAAAAACTTGTAGCTCAGATGAAGATGGAATCAAATAATAGTTTCTTATATGTTTATAGCGCCTTCAGTAATGACTACCAACCCATTTCACTGAGTGTTTTTTCTTGCTCTGTTGTTCAGTGACAATAGAGTACCGGAGAATTCAAGAGCTGTGATGTGTGAATAATTTTCCCATCAAGCCTTAAGAACCATTACATTCGATGGAAGGTGATGTTGAGTTAGCAAAGTTCAATAATTTTTTCATCCATAAGAGATATTTGATAATTTTAGAAACCAAGGTATTTAGAGTTACACACCGGGAATCAATAATTAACAGCCTATCTAGTTGGATGTTATTCTGCGTACTGTAAATGCAAGTTCAGTCAATACATTACATACAAGCCAGTTATAAATGGTATAATAATCTACACAATTCAATATTTGGATCTAGAAGTTATTTAAACAGCTAAAATTGGAACAAGCCGCTACAGACCTTACCACATTGAATTGTCTGCAGACAGTGTAGTGAAACATGCCTAATTTAAATTCTAAATAAAATATAATGTATCAATTTACTAGCGTAAAGCTTTCGTAGATCACTAAAACACATGAACAAATGGAAATGGGTGAGCTCTTAGGAGAACCATCTATTTTGGCTATAGAAATTGTCATCGTAGGTGAAGTAAATTGGTGATTATTTTGTTGATTATATAAAAATTGATTAAACCATTAAATAGAGAAATTCAAAGAAATGAAGCTATCAACAACACAATACACATAAATCCATATAACAGCAAAAAACACTTTAAACAAATTAAACCCCCGTAGCTCGTAAACTAAACACTATACTTGAGTTCCCCAAAATGAATATCCTTTAACTCCCATTAATCAACCCCATCAGGCCTCATCCAATCTTGTATCTAAATTTTCCTACAGAACTATTTAAACTTGTAAAATTCACAAGCACTGTTGTATTAAAAATTCCCCAATTTTATTGAACACAAAATATGTTGAAAATTCCATAAATTTACCCCACAAAAACCAAATCAATGAAATCATTAATGAATCAAAATTAATCACATCACAAAATTACGAGCATTTATAGCAACCGTCTTAATGACAAGATTCCAACTTCACTGAAAACTAGCCTAAAAACAAACCAACACCCAAACCACACCTCTAACAACAAAATTTCATAAACCTAACTAAAACACAATTCACTGAAAAAGAAAAAAATTATAATAACAAATGCTTTCAAATATAACCTACCCAATTTTGACAAAAACCAAATAATAAAAAACCTAATAGTTGACACAGAATCTAATATCTATAAAATTACCCACCAAAACACTGAACACATAAGAAAAAACATTAATAATAATATTAACCTAATAAAAACCCCAAAAAACAAAGCAATATATAAACAAAAAAGAAATTATGCAACTCAAAGAAAACTACAAAAATATCTGCATATAATGGAATCTCTAGTTATCATCCAGGTAATTCTATTTTGACCCTGCTTGTGATTGCAGACAGTGACAACTTCAAACAGACACTACCTTTCCTTTGCCTTGTCAATCTATCAGTACTAGATTAGAAATCTATCTATCTGGAAGACTGTTGGAGTTAGTGTACCAGTTTTTTATTAGTGTTTTAAAAATCAGTGGCGTGGTAAGATTTTTAACTTCACTCTCATAGTTTTATAAACATATGTTTTTAATTTATCTACAAAAATTGTAATATCTAATTTTATCTTTTTGAGTTATATCTGTGAATGGATATGAGTGTTAAGTAACAGCTGCAAGGACTATTTGGTGTAAGAGGGAGTAGATACAACACATAATTCTCTGCCAGTCTAGTTCTAACCATAAATGTCTTTGTATAACTGCAAAAATACAGATGACTCCTGCTACTCAACTAATTTCTGTAGTTTTTTTGTTCATTTTTATATTATTTACGAAGTAGTATATTTTTTTTCTGAGAGTTCGTGGTATTTCATTATCTTGTGTGTACAGAGTTTTATTCTTCTTCACTATACAAGTAATAGCTACCTCCAGAACATAAACATAAAAAGGGAGCCTTGAAGTATTTTTGGGCACAAACCAAATGCTCCCAAAAAAATTAAGAAAAATGTAATTGTACTATGCACAATGTATTTTAATGATAAATTAGAAGCAACAAATAATGACGCATATAAAGCGAAAATTATAACTGTCTACAATGGTCGAAAAAGTGGAATGATGTTGAGGACCGAATAAAACAAAGTATATTTTAATCACTTTTATAGGTAAAAGTGATTAAATAAGTTTCTTGGAACGTAATGGACTACAAAATTCAAGAAAGATTAAGATAACAAATAATTGTTGCATAATTGAAGCTTAAAAGAAACAATTTTTTAATTTTTATTGAGCAAATGGGACAGAACTAATACCTACATAACAATACATATGAATATTTCAGAATAGTATTGTAAATATTGATTTCAGAAGAGTATTTCAGAAAGAACTTCAATCATTTTTTCAAAATTCTATTAGGACAATTTACTAAGTGCTCTGAAAAAAACCTATTCAAAAACTACCAAAGAAATTGCTAGATCTTAATTTCAAGTTCCACTTAAGAGAGGTAAAATATTTCTTGATCATTTTAATGTTTTAAAAAACATTTATAGGTTTTCACTATACATTGAAGTGGAGATTCTGTAGTGAAACCAATATACTACTTGTTTTAGGTTTTTTCCTCTTAGTTGAAAAGAAATACAATAAATATATTAGCATCAAATAATATTATTCAATTTTGAGTAAGTATGTAGGTAAACAATTACTTGTTCTATAGTTAAAACATCAAGTACTTAACATTTATCGATATTTTAATCAAATTTAGTCAAATGATGAATCCTCCATGATTGGTGCTAAAAACTGCAAGAATTACGGGTTTGCATTCTGATTTTTTCAACTTAAAAGTCAGAACACCAATCATACCCGTCACCCCAACAGCAACGATTCTGTTGCCATCTTTTGACCACGATAACGTCTGCAGTACTGTTTATGAAATTATTTGTTTATACAAACATCTGTTTAAAATTTTTTTTTTAATTTTAATATAATCACGCCTGACAGTATAGCAAATTACATGTAAAATGAGATTTCCTGAAGCAAATAATCATTACATAGAATAAGAATATTTTGATATGTTTTCTTAAAGGTAGCATTACAATGGTATGTACAGGCTGTCAAAGTTTTGTAAGCGTAGTTCGCGCATGTAGCAGAAGAGAGTGGGGAGTACGGCCGGCTGTAGAAGGGATGACGCACGTTAGATGCTTACTTTTGGCTCGTTCTACTCCAGCTGACGTTAAAGAAGGGATAGTAGCTATTACAGTCGAATATCTTATTATCTGTGGTCGGTAGACATTAGTGAAAAGCCCAAGGGATACGTTAACCCTTCCACCATGTTGGAGGCCACTCTTTTAGGAAAAAGAGACTCCCGTAGGCCTAGACCAGGGGTCCTCACTAGGAATAGTTTGACAGCCAAAAATTTTGCATACAATTTTCCTGAGGGCCGCAAGTACAAGAGGCACTAAATAACTGACAAACAATATGATTATAACATACGTTTATTACATTACCAACATAAATAAACTGTTTTGCGCATAAAAAAGTTTGAAAATGTCTTTTTTTTACTTTGTTAATTCTTTGAAGTTGATGGGCGAAATTTTTCACAGTCCTCTAATATGGTATCTATGTTGGCAGGTTGGGAAGAAACTGAAATTCTTAAAATGTTCTCAACATTCTCACTTGTTAGCCTAGATCTGTACTTGTTTTTTACAAACTTCAGCTTAGTGAAAAAACAATATATTCTGAGCACATTCAAGTAAGTTAGGAAATTTGTCCTTTTCAACAACCCTCTTTCTCCACCGAAAACATAAAGATATCTACTGGACACCCTATATGAATAACTTCCAGGTCCCTCTTTCCACCACCTTCATAATGAACTATATACCTGGCACCCTACTCAAAACAAACACAGTCTCTTTCTCCACAGAAAACATAAATATATCCACCTTCCACCCTATATAAATAACAACAAAGACCCTCTCTCTTTCTGCTTCTTAATGACGTATATACCTGCCACCCTACCCAAATAAAACAAGGTCTCTTTCTGCACCGAAAACAAACAGATATCTACCTGCCTCGCTGTATAAATAACAACCAAGTCCCTGTCTACACCAGCTTCATAATGACCTACCAAAAAAAAACAAGGACCCTCCTCCAAGGGCTTCATAATGACTTATATACCTGCTACCCTACCTAAATAAAACACAGTATCTTTCTCCACCGACAACATATAGATATCTACCTGCCGCAATACCTAAGTAACAACCGAGTGAGTATGTGCATGTGTGTGTGTGTTTGTGTGTGTGCATGTGCGTGTGTGTGTGAGTGTGCGCGCATGTGTGTGTGTGTGTGCCTAAATTCAATGTTCATTAGATTGTCTCTTGTCCCAAAAATTAATTTTATTACAGCCCTAGAACATTCAAATAAATTTTAAATATCACTTTTTCCAATATGTATCCAATGAAAAATCAACTGCACACAATGATTATGTTAATTTTCTACACATTACCTATATTGACATAATATAAAACATATACAATTCATAAACTAGATCACATACAACATATTTAAATTTATTTAATAACTTTAAAACATAATCTCTAATAACTGTACTTACATCTCAACATCCAGAATTTTAGAACAATGAAGAAGTAGTTAAAGCTTTTCAATTTATTATGAACTATATAAAAAATAACACAAGCCAATGTTGTGAATGTTTTTGATGAATTAACTCTTGTTTATGTATTTTGTTAACCTGAGCCTGAAAATCATAATAAACTCGTATATGCTGTATCACCCACCAGTTAATCACAAATTAAAATTTAAAATAAAATAAATTACATTTTTCTCAGTTGTTCATTTTATTACAGTTTAACAGGCAGAGCAAATCAAATGTTTCTAGGTTCGTAGCACTGTTAAAAAATAAAGTTGTGCTATCCAAATGGTTTATTATGTTTGTGTGATTTAAGAAAGTTGTCTAAAAAAGGAATACAAGGTTTATAGATTTGCAGTGCTTATGCTATAGAGAGAGCTAAAGTGTCATTCAAATGGTTCTTAATTTTGTACTGTTTACGTTTTTTGTTATAACTCAAATAATATGAAAGTGATTTTACATCCAAACCTTTTGTCCACTATACCTCCGTAGAACATGGACCATGACTGCCTGTCCCTGAGCCTTCAGCTCCCCTTAGTGTATTGGTGACATTTTAAAGACCACTGAATTAGAATCTGATGAAGAGGTTCAGATAACTATGATGAATTTCAATGTTCTTTGGAAAATTTATAACCACAGCTGTTTACGTAAGTTAAGTTAGATGACTTCTTGAGACATTTGAGTATAACAATTGAAAAAAACACAGTTGCTTGACTTCAAAATTAAAAGGAAAACATTTATTGCCATTTGATACTTACATTTACAAATTTAGGTTTAAAGATAAACAGTTTGCTCAGTTTTTCAGCAGAAAGGTGGATTTAGTCTACTGTAATGATATTTTTGGTCTAATAAACAAGTTCGTTATTTAGTATAATAACGATGATTGGAGGCTTTTTATAGACTCATCAGAAACTAGTTTAAAAGTTGTACTTTTTTACAATGGAAACACTTACAGTTCACTTCCTATTGCTCATTCACTCCACATGAAGGAGACATACGAAAATCTTGACACGATTCCTCAGAAAATCGGCTATTCAGCTCACAATTGAATACTCTGTGGAGGTTTAAAAGTTGTTTGCATAATTTTTGCTCAGTAAAAGAAATTTACAAAATGTTCATGTTTTATTTGTGAATGTTATCGCACAGCAAGAGATAAACATTGGTCCACAAAACAATGGCCTGTAAGAAAGGTTTTAACTCCTGGTAAGATGAACATTTTGTACAAAACTGAGGTAGATCCAAAAAGGTCCTACTTCCCCCTCCACACATCTGGTTAGGCTTAATGAACTAGTTTGTAAAAGCCCCGCCTAAAGATGGAGAATGTTTTAAGTCTTTAAGTGAAAAATTTCCACCCATCATCAGAACCCAAATGAAAAGATGTTTTTATTAGACCAGATATTTGTAAAATGATGTTCGATTCCAGCTTCAAAACAAAGATGACTAAGATGGAAAAGAGGCTTGAATTGAATTTAATCAAAGTGTAACCAAGTTTTTTTAAGGTTTTGAGACAGACCCTAATGCGCTTATAGTAGCAGCTAATTCAAGTTTAAAAATGAGTGATGTCTAATGCACCTTGACGACCACAAAAAGAGAAATAACATACAAAAACAATAACTCCTACAATGATTCTATATTTCACTGTAGACCAAAAATTTAACAAAATACGTATTATTTGAATGATGTATAATCTTTATATATTTCGCTATTTTCCCTTTTCCTGATTATTATACAGTGCAATCTTGGCGAACCAACCTTAAATACTCGAAACATTCCAGTAATCCGAATAGGTGAAAATAAGCTATTTTATGTATAACAAATTTAGTGTATGAGGTTAGTGGAAAGACAATGGCAGAAATTATTTCTATGAATGAAATGAGAGAGAGGAAGGTGTTCCATGAAAAACATTCAGCTGCACATTTGCATTTCCCGGAATTGTTTTATGTTGTCCTTCTTTGCAGTTTTTAAATAAATCCCCCTTAGTTCAATTAATAGTGTGGAATACTTAACAGTGAGTTTGGCCAGTTTTATTTTTGCTTTTCAAGAAACTTCTTCAATCTGGCCTGTGAATTTAATAATGGTAAATCAACAATCACTGATTGAAAAAAAATCATGCAAAATATCTTTCATAAGCATCAGCTTCAAAGGAAGGTACAGATAAAAGGCAGACAATGATCACAAATAGTTATCCACTTTTTGATTAAGCTATTATGAGTGGTTTTACAGGTACATTCAATTCAACTCCTCTTTCAGCCCCAATTGAAAAACAAAATTTCCAAACAAAAATCTATCTCTATGTAACTGACTTCATGGAGGCGAATGATGGCTGGCTTGACATATTAAGAAAAAAAAACAAAGTATTCGTCACCTTACCATAACTGGCAAAAAGTTATCATGTGAGAGCTCAGCAGTAGACATATTTAAGCAGAAATTTTATGAAACAATCACACCTCATAATATTATTCCTGAGCAGATTCCAATATAGATAAGATGAACAAGTTTGTTCATCAACACGAATCTCACGCCCCTGGTCGAAAAATATCTAAAAAGTTATTAACTTTCATGAATTGTTCCAATGCAACAGAAAGTCATTAGCTGCAGATACTTGAAATTGGAAAAAAAAGCTTTGTGCTTTCAAAAATTTTGAACTGCCTGTTCCTTAAAAAGGTCATGCAAAAGCTTGGATGAACACGTTAATTTTTAACACCAGCGAAAAAGCATTTGGAATCCATGAATCTGGAACAAAAAGTCATTCTCTTTATAGATACCTGCCCTGGTGATCCACATGTACCTAATTTGGTTGGTGATGACGAAAAAATAACTGATTTTTTCCAACAAGCTGTACAAATATGATACAATCAATGTACCAAAACTTTATCCAAATAATCAAGTTCCATTAGCGTTCAGCTTTACTCTCACTTGTTGTTGCTCAAAAAAAGGAGTTGTTACATTAAAATATTTGAATCTCAAAGATAACCACAGTCTCTTTCTACACTGAAAACATAAAGATATCATCTACCTACCACCCTACCTAAATAAAGGCCGCCGCTATGAGACAGAACGAACTCTCTGTTGAAGATTTTTTGACACAATTCAATGTTTTAGATGCTTTGAGAATCAATGGATATTCTTGGAATGTAATTTCACAAAAAACTTTGAATGTCATTTGAAAAAAGGTCTGTGTATTTTTCACCACTGAAACTCAAGCGGGATCAGTAACAGAGTCTGATGAAATTGTTAATGCGATTGAAGAAGGTGTCGGGTGTACCCGACAACTCAATTTAGAAATGGATAATGATGATGTTCAAGAACTGCTGGATTTACTCAATCAGGAGCTGACAAATAATTGAAGAGCTCATTGAAATGCGTGAAGTAAAGTTATACCCCGACTTACATGAATTCGACTTACACTGCTATCCCTCGGTCCCACCTATCGCATAGACACGGGGTATTACTGTATATATATATAAATTAATAAATACATTTTTTGGACTAGGAGACTGACAGACTTACCTTGGTAAGAGTCCACTCTGTAGTCTTGAAATAGAAACACATAAAAGCACTTAAACAATGATATATTTCAACCACACAGTGGTCTTAGTCAATCGAAGAGAAAACACAAAAAGAAATATGAGAGAATGAAAAATGAAAAAAAAAAAAAAAATATATATATATATATATATATATATATATATATATATATATATATATTGGAAAAAAATCAGTAGGTGGTTTATTGACTTTATTAAGTTACTCTTTCTGAAATGGGTTGGCAGTAATGATTGAAAGCACTATAAACATATAAGAAGAACTATTATTTACTTCAATATTCACTTGAGTTACTAGTTATTCACTAAAACATTTGAACTAATGTTATAAGTTAAAATTATTTTTCTAGTGTCTTATTTTTTTGATTATTAAAGATTGCTGTTTTGTTTAACACAAGACTAATGACAACAATGTTCAGAATCCTTTGTGTAACCAGTAATATAATGAAAATACAGGAAATTGCAAAATTATTTTGGTATGCTATAGAATTGTTTAATTATATTTATAAACATACTATTCAAGATCTGAAATATATCACTACTATTTAAAAAGTATAATTTATACTCTATGTCGTATTTTAATTAGTGTCAGATGTAATTTAGTTCTGCATACCTCACATTATATTTTTGATAATTGTACAAAACGAGGTATTTGAAGTTACACACCAGGAGGCATTTATTAAAAGCCTATCTATATGATGGATGCTGGTCTGTGTACTGTAAAAGCAAGCTCAGTCAATACATTACATACAAGCCAGTTATAAATGGTATAATAATCTACAAAATTCAATATTTGGATCTAGAAGTTATTTAAACAGCTAAAATAGGGGCCTACGCAGGAAAGCAGCTAGAGAGACCTTACCACCTTGAATACTCTGCAGACTGTGTAGTGAAACATGCCTAATTTAAATTTTAAATTCAAAATATAATGTATCAATTCATTAGCCTAAAGCTTTCGTATTACACTATAACACATGAACAAATGAAAATGTTTGGTGATTATTGTGATGATTATATAAACATGACTTAACCATTAAATACAACATTCAAACATATGTAGCTATCAACAGCACAAGACACATAAATCCATACAACATCAAAAAACACTTGAAGCAAATTAAACCCCCATAGCTCATAAATTAAATTTTCTACTTAAGCCTCACAAAACAGATATCCTTTAACACCTTTTAATTGACCACACCAGTACCCCACCCCATGTTGTAGCTAAATTTCTCTACAGAACTATATAAATTCATAAAAATTCACAAACATTGTTCTATAAAAAAATTCCTAAATTTTAATCAACACATCAAATTTTGAAAATTCTATTTAAGTACCCCACAAAACCCACATCAATGAAATCATGAATGGAACAAAATTAATCACATCACAAAATTACATGCATTGATAGCCAGCATCTTGAGATCAGGATTTAAACTCCACATTGAACCGAACCACACTTACAGTACAATAAATACTCAGGCGACATCAAATCTGCTATACATTCATCAATGATGTCACATAGTACAAATGAAATAAACCCCTAACACGTATCTTAATATCTCAATTCCACACATACAAAACTAACATGCACTATCAAAACAGAAAGAAACAGTTGTTTTACTTACTTTGACCTAACAATTACATGTACAGACAAACCAACACAAATTTAACAAGTTGACCCTACGTACTTAAGCATTTCCGATATTCTAACCAAATGTAGTCTAGCCGATGATGAATAGTCCTTCATTTTGCGTATAACTGCAAGAAGTGTCTGCGTTTGTAAGTAACCTATAAGTGCAAATACCAAGCTTACACGTCACCCCAGCAGTAAAAAAGCCTACTGACATCTCTACGCCCAAAGCACTGTTGTTGAAGTGTGATTTACGAGACGTTACCTAACAATCGGAACAAACAATAGAAAGTAGATACTTGAAGTTTCTCCTTTGCCTCAATCTTATATCTAAGTAAAAGTGTAAAGACTACACTTTTGTAAAAATGTAAAAA
Source organism: Prosapia bicincta (assembly GCA_036971475.1). Classification (NCBI taxonomy): domain Eukaryota; kingdom Metazoa; phylum Arthropoda; class Insecta; order Hemiptera; family Cercopidae; genus Prosapia; species Prosapia bicincta. The sequence goes on from JBAIZL010000006.1 coordinate 125,721,482, forward strand.
TATTAAAGCTAATTATATGATTTACTTTTTAGACTAATTTTATATCTTATATACTAATTTTTAATTTGCTATCATATCTGCTATCATAAACACATCTGGCAGTTATAAAATTAAATGTAAAAAGACATTTCTTGAAAGTAATATTTAAAACATAGAATAACACTATTCTGGCATAATTTCTTAATGGTATCTATAGTTAAAACATTAAATACTTAAATTTTATCGATATTCTAATCAAATATAGTCTAGGCGATGATGAATCCTCCTTCATTGGTGCTCAAAACTGCAAGAATTACGTGTATGCATTGAAGACTAACTTTTTCAACTTAAAAGTTAGTCCACCAATCATACCCGTCACCCTAACAGCAACGACCCTCTTGCCATCTCTTGACCACCAGAACGTCTGCAGAACTGTTTATGATATTGTTTGTTTATACAAACATCCATTTTAATTTTTTTTAAATTTTCATATAAACACATCTGACAGTGTAGCAAATTACATGTAAAATGAAAATATTCATTACATAGAAAAAGAATATTTTTATATGTTTTCTTAAAGGTAGCATTACAATGGTATGTACTTGGGTTTTTCAGATCTTCTAATCAAATGTAGTCTAGGTGATAATGAGTCATTTCTCTTTGTTGCGAAGAACTACAATAATGAAGCTAAAATTTATTACAGAATAAGACTATTTGGACAACATTTTTTAACAGTATCTAGAAATAACATATTTAGTACTAAATTATTTCTGATATTCTAACCAAATGTAGTCTAGCCAATGATGAAATGTTCTAGATTTTACGAAACACTGCAAGAATGAAGTGTCGGCGTTGGTGAGTAACTCTTCAAACTTATTTTATATTTATTACAGAATGTTATTCCATTTTTTTTATTAGTGGTCGCATAAACACATCTGGCAGTTGAAAAATTAAAATATTTACATTTAATGTAAAATGACATTTCTTGACGCTAATATTTAAAACGTTGAAAAATACTATTCTGGCATCATTTCCTAATAGTTAAAAAATACATTAAGACTCTAAGTTTTTCCGATATTCCAATCAAACATAGCCTAGACGATGATAAACGTCCTTCACTGGTGCGCAAAACTGCAAGAATTTCGGATTCGCCTTGGTGTCGAACTCTTTCAACTTCAAAGTAAAAACACCAATCAAACCCGTCACTCCAACAGCAACGAACCTGTTTCCAACTCTTAACCTGTAGCACTGATGATGAAATTGTAGTTACACAACTTTTTTACAATAGACACACAATCGGAAATACATACATGCGGCGTCTCCTTTGCCAAGAAGTCTCAAGTCTAAGTCACAGTCTACTACGTTCTTTACATGTTAAAACGTCTTCAAAAGTTTATGAATTGAAGCACAATCTTTTTAAAGTAAAGTGAAACCATGGTGAGAGGTTGTACAATAATTAAAAAAGAGCTATAATAACGTATACACCTGCCACCCTACCGAAATAAAACACAGTCTCTTTCTCCACCGAAAACATAAAGATAACTACCTGCCACCCTACCTAAATAACAAAAAAGACCCTCTCTCCAAGAGCTTCATAATAACGTATATACCTCCCACCTAACCGAAATAAAACACAGTTTTTTTTTCCACCGAAAAAATAAAGATAACTACCTGCCGCCCTACCTAAATAACAAAAAAGACCCTCTCTCCAAGAGCTTCATAATAAAGTCTATACCTGCCACTATACTGAAAAAAAACAGTGTCTTTTTCCACCAAAAAACTAGAGATATCTACCAGCCACCCCATATAAATAGCAACCAGGTTTATGCAACCAGGTGAAACTCTCCAAGAGTTTCATAATGATGTATATAACTGCCACCCTACCCAAATAAAACACAGTTTCTTTCTCCACTGAAAATATAAATATATCTACCAGCCACCCCATATAAATAACAACCTGGTCCCTCTCTCCACCAGCTTCACAATGACGGATATACCTGCAACTATGCCGGAATATGTCACAGTCTCTTTCTCCATCAAAAACTTAAAGATATCTACCTGCCACCGCATATAAAAAACGACCAGGTCCCACCTCTCCAAAAGCTTCATAATGACGTATATACCTGCCACCCTACCGAAATAAAACGCAGTCTCTTTCTCCACCGAAAACATAAACATATCTACCTGTCACACTATATAAATATCAACCCGCTCCCTCTCTCCACCATCTTCATAATGACGTATATACCTGCCATCCTACCGGAATATATCACAGTCTCTTTCTCCACCGAAATCATAAAGATATCTACCTGGTACCTTATATAAATAACATCCAGGTCCCTCTCTTCACCAGTTTCATAATGACGTATATACCTGCCATCCTACCTAAATAAAACAAAGTTTTTTTCTCCACCGAAAACATAAAGATATCTACCTGCTACCGCATAGAAAAACCAACCGGGTCCCTCTCTCCACCAGCTTCATAATGACATATATACCTGCCACCCTACCATAATAAAACACAGTCTCTTTCTCCACCAAGGAATATTCTCAATAAATGAATATATTTTCCAACAATCTATTTATTTGAAGTTTTTTAGGGAAGGGTTTTACTTCAGTCAGATTTGTAATAATGTTTTGTTTACAGTATTTTATGTTCATTAATTTAGGTAAACTTCCCTATTTAGTAATCCTAGAATGTGCTGCTCTTTTCTTACTGGAAATAGTATCTTTGGATGTCATTGCATCATTACCTATATTTTAAATATTATGAACATTTTTTGTGTAATTGTTATCTTATTTTATTCTTTCATATCTTAGTTGTGAGTTGAACGTTCATAGTTATAATCACTCTCACTAACTCTCTTTTTTACAATCATTGAAGTACTCTCTGACTCCACAAACCAACTCGAAATCTCTCTTTCATTAGGGCGAGGATTGTATTTCAAAATTATACAAGTAACATTATACTCAAACGCACATGAAAAGACTGCAAAATATAAACACGCAATAAATAAAAATATCGCACTATAAACACACAATAAATACTAAAACAAAATAAAACAACACAAAATTTAAAAAACACAAACATAATGGTCAACTGTGTATAAACCTTCTAAAAGTCAAAGTGATTTGATAGGTTAACAGTTAAATTACTAGGATCATGTACATAGATAAATGCTGCACCCCCTATCTCTTAAATACAAAGATGAATGATTGTTAAAATATTAAGAAATGTTGCCAATTACATCCAACTGGATGTAGGTTAGTTTTAAGTACTGTCTGTTATAAAATGGAAATATTTTATAGAGTATTTTTTATTTGTTAGAAAAAATTTAACAAATTATGTGTTAAATCTGATTGGAAGTTATATATATTTTTTATCAAGTTTTGCTACTACATTTCAGTGAATATATTATTGACTTACATTTTATGTCATATAAAATTTTGCGATATGTCCCAATCTTCAAAAATATCCTTTGGCCATTACAAGTAAATAAATTTTAAAAAATTTAATCCACATGCATTATTCAAAATAATAAATCGCAGGTATTTTAATGGGGGGTCTGCTAGAACTAAATTAAATCTAACAGAAATTAAAATGAGACCTAGAATATAAATTACACTTTTTAAATATGTAGTCAGGATATGTTTTTGACCTTGATAATTAAGTTTATAAATATAATTAAACAATTATATAGCACAACAAAATAATTTTGCAATTTCCTGTATTTTCAATATATTACTGGTTACACAAATGATTCATAACATTCTCGTCATTAATCTTATGTTATATTAAAAATGTTTTCTTTATGAATCTTTTTTTAGGAACAAATAAATTTATAACTAAAGACACTTGTAAATAAATAACTTTTAATAAAAACTAGGTACTCATGTGATGATGGAATCAATTATAAATAATTTAATGTTAAATATAATTACCTTATATAACTAGATTCATTTCCTCTTCATTGAGTTGACAAGAGTTTTTAGTGAAAAACTTGTAGCTCAAATGAAGATGGAATCAAATAATAGTTTATTATATGTTTATAGCGCCTTCAGTAATGACTACCAACCCATTTCACTAAGTGTTTTTTATTGCTCTGTTGTTCAGTGACAATACAGTACCGGAGAATTCAAGAGCTGTGATGTGTGAATAATTTTCCCATCAAGCCTTAAGAACCATTACATTCGATGGAAGGTGATGTTGAGTTAGCAAAGTTCAATAATTTTTTCATCCATAAGAGATATTTGATAATTTTAGAAACCAAGGTATTTAGAGTTACACACCGGGAATCAATAATTAACAGCCTATCTAGTTGGATGTTATTCTGCGTACTGTAAATGCAAGTTCAGTCAATACATTACATACAAGCCAGTTATAAATGGTATAATAATCTACACAATTCAATATTTGGATCTAGAAGTTATTTAAACAGCTAAAATTGGAACAAGCCGCTACAGACCTTACCACATTGAATTGTCTGCAGACAGTGTAGTGAAACATGCCTAATTTAAATTCTAAATAAAATATAATGTATCAATTTACTAGCGTAAAGCTTTCGTAGATCACTAAAACACATGAACAAATGGAAATGGGTGAGCTCTTAGGAGAACCATCTATTTTGGCTATAGAAATTGTCATCGTAGGTGAAGTAAATTGGTGATTATTTTGTTGATTATATAAAAATTGATTAAACCATTAAATAGAGAAATTCAAAGAAATGAAGCTATCAACAACACAATACACATAAATCCATATAACAGCAAAAAACACTTTAAACAAATTAAACCCCCGTAGCTCGTAAACTAAACACTATACTTGAGTTCCCCAAAATGAATATCCTTTAACTCCCATTAATCAACCCCATCAGGCCACATCCAATCTTGTATCTAAATTTTCCTACAGAACTATTTAAACTTGTAAAATTCACAAGCACTGTTGTATTAAAAATTCCCCAATTTTATTGAACACAAAATATGTTGAAAATTCCATAAATTTACCCCACAAAAACCAAATCAATGAAATCATTAATGAATCAAAATTAATCACATCACAAAATTACGAGCATTCATAGCAACCGTCTTAATGACAAGATTCCAACTTCACTGAAAACTAGCCTAAAAACAAACCAACACCCAAACCACACCTCTAACAACAAAATTTCATAAACCTAACTAAAACACAATTCACTGAAAAAGAAAAAAATTATAATAACAAATGCTTTCAAATATAACCTACCCAATTTTGACAAAAACCAAATAATAAAAAACCTAATAGTTGACACAGAATCTAATATCTATAAAATTACCCACCAAAACACTGAACACATAAGAAACAACATTAATAATAATATTAACCTAATAAAAACCCAAAAAAACAAAGCAATATATAAACAAAAAAGAAATTATGCAACTCAAAGAAAACTACAAAAATATCTGCATATAATGGAATCTCTAGTTATCATCCAGGTAATTCTCTTTGACCCTGCTTGTGATTGCAGACAGTGACAACTTCAAACAGACACTGCCTTTCCTTTGCCTTGTCAATCTATCAGTACTAGATTAGAAATCTATCTATCTGGAAGACTGTTGGAGTTAGTGTACCAGTTTTTTATTAGTGTTTTAAAAATCAGTGGCGTGGTAAGATTTTTAACTTCACTCTCATAGTTTTATAAACATATGTTTTTAATTTATCTACAAAAATTGTAATATCTAATTTTATCTTTTTGAGTTATATCTGTGAATGGATATGAGTGTTAAGTAACAGCTGCAAGGACTATTTGGTGTAAGAGGGAGTAGATACAACACATAATTCTCTGCCAGTCTAGTTCTAACCATAAATGTCTTTGTATAACTGCAAAAATACAGATGACTCCTGCTACTCAACTAATTTCTGTAGTTTTTTTGTTCATTTTTATATTATTTACGAAGTAGTATATTTTTTTTCTGAGAGTTCGTGGTATTTCATTATCTTGTGTGTACCGAGTTTTATTCTTCTTCACTATACAAGTAATAGCTACCTCCAGAACATAAACATAAAAAGGGAGCCTTGAAGTATTTTTGGGCACAAACCAAATGCTCCCAAAAAAATTAAGAAAAATGTAATTGTACTATGCACAATGTATTTTAATGATAAATTAGAAGCAACAAATAATGACGCATATAAAGCGAAAATTATAACTGTCTACAATGGTCGAAAAAGTGGAATGATGTTGAGGACCGAATAAAACAAAGTATATTTTAATCACTTTTATAGGTAAAAGTGATTAAATAAGTTTCTTGGAACGTAATGGACTACAAAATTCAAGAAAGATTAAGATAACAAATAATTGTTGCATAATTGAAGCTTAAAAGAAACAATTTTTTAATTTTTATTGAGCAAATGGGACAGAACTAATACCTACATAACAATACATATGAATATTTCAGAATAGTATTGTAAATATTGATTTCAGAAGAGTATTTCAGAAAGAACTTCAATCATTTTTTCAAAATTCTATTAGGACAATTTACTAAGTGCTCTGAAAAAAACCTATTCAAAAACTACCAAAGAAATTGCTAGATCTTAATTTCAAGTTCCACTTAAGAGAGGTAAAATATTTCTTGATCATTTTAATGTTTTAAAAAACATTTATAGGTTTTCACTATACATTGAAGTGGAGATTCTGTAGTGAAACCAATATACTACTTGTTTTAGGTTTTTTCCTCTTAGTTGAAAAGAAATACAATAAATATATTAGCATCAAATAATATTATTCAATTTTGAGTAAGTATGTAGGTAAACAATTACTTGTTCTATAGTTAAAACATCAAGTACTTAACATTTATCGATATTTTAATCAAATTTAGTCAAATGATGAATCCTCCATCATTGGTGCTAAAAACTGCAAGAATTACGGGTTTGCATTCTGATTCTTTCAACTTAAAAGTCAGAACACCAATCATACCCGTCACCCCAACAGCAACGATTCTGTTGCCATCTTTTGACCACGATAACGTCTGCAGTACTGTTTATGAAATTATTTGTTTATACAAACATCTGTTTAAAATTTTTTTTTTAATTTTAATATAATCACGCCTGACAGTATAGCAAATTACATGTAAAATGAGATTTCCTGAAGCAAATAATCATTACATAGAATAAGAATATTTTGATATGTTTTCTTAAAGGTAGCATTACAATGGTATGTACAGGCTGTCAAAGTTTTGTGAGCGTAGTTCGCGCATGTAGCAGAAGAGAGTGGGGAGTACGGCCGGCTGTAGAAGGGATGACGCACGTTAGATGCTTACTTTTGGCTCGTTCTACTCCAGCTGACGTTAAAGAAGGGATAGTAGCTATTACAGTCGAATATCTTATTATCTGTGGTCGGTAGACATTAGTGAAAAGCCCAAGGGATACGTTAACCCTTCCACCATGTTGGAGGCCACTCTTTTAGGAAAAAGAGACTCCCGTAGGCCTAGACCAGGGGTCCTCACTAGGAATAGTTTGACAGCCAAAAATTTTGTATACAATTTTCCTGAGGGCCGCAAGTACAAGAGGCACTAAATAACTGACAAACAATATGATTATAACATACGTTTATTACATTACCAACATAAATAAACTGTTTTGAGCATAAAAAAGTTTGAAAATGTCTTTTTTTTACTTTGTTAATTCTTTGAAGTTGATGGGCGAAATTTTTCACAGTTCTCTAATATGGTATCTATGTTGGCAGGTTGGGAAGAAACTGAAATTCTTAAAATGTTCTCAACATTCTCACTTGTTAGCCTAGATCTGTACTTGTTTTTTACAAACTTCAGCTTAGTGAAAAAACAATATATTCTGAGCACATTCAAGTAAGTTAGGAAATTTGTCCTTTTCAACAACCCTCTTTCTCCACCGAAAACATAAAGATATCTACCGGACACCCTATATGAATAACTTCCAGGTCCCTCTTTCCACCACCTTCATAATGAACTATATACCTGGCACCCTACTCAAAACAAACACAGTCTCTTTCTCCACAGAAAACATAAATATATCCACCTGCCACCCTATATAAATAACAACCAAGACCCTGTCTCTTTCTGCTTCTTAATGACGTATATACCTGCCACCCTACCCAAATAAAACAAGGTCTCTTTCTGCACCGAAAACAAACAGATATCTACCTGCCTCGCTGTATAAATAACATCCAAGTCCCTGTCTACACCAGCTTCATAATGACCTACCAAAAAAAAACAAGGACCCTCCTCCAAGGGCTTCATAATGACTTATATACCTGCTACCCTACCTAAATAAAACACAGTATCTTTCTCCACCGACAACATATAGATATCTACCTGCCGCAATACCTAAGTAACAACCGAGTGAGTATGTGCATGTGTGTGTGTGTTTGTATGTGTGCATGTGCGTGTGTGTGTGTGTGTGTGAGTGTGCGCGCATGTGTGTGTGTGTGCCTAAATTCAATGTTCATTAGATTGTCTCTTGTCCCAAAAATTAATTTTATTACAGCCCTAGACCATTCAAATAAATTTTAAATATCACTTTTTCCAATATGTATCCAATGAAAAATCAACTGCACACAATGATTATGTTAATTTTCTACACATTACCTATATTGACATAATATAAAACATATACAATTCATAAACTAGATCACATACAACATATATAAATTTATTTAATAACTTTAAAACATAATCTCTAATAACTGTACTTACATCTCAACATCCAGAATTTTAGAACAATGAAGAAGTAGTTAAAGCTTTTCAATTTATTATGAACTATATAAAAAATAACACAAGCCAATGTTGTGAATGTTTTTGATGAATTAACTCTTATTTATGTATTTTGTTAATCTGAGCCTGAAAATCATAATAAACTCGTATATGCTGTATCACCCACCAGTTAATCACAAATTAAAATTTAAAATAAAATAAATTACATTTTTCTCAGTTGTTCATTTTATTACAGTTTAACAGGCAGAGCAAATCAAATGTTTCTAGGTTCGTAGCACTGTTAAAAAATAAAGTTGTGCTATCCAAATGGTTTATTATGTTTGTGTGATTTAAGAAAGTTGTCTAAAAAAGGAATACAAGGTTTATAGATTTGCAGTGCTTATGCTATAGAGAGAGCTAAAGTGTCATTCAAATGGTTCTTAATTTTCTACTGTTTACGTTTTTTGTTATAACTCAAATAATATGAAAGTGATTTTACATCCAAACCTTTTGTCCACTATACCTCCGTAGAACATGGACCATGACTGCCTGTCCCTGAGCCTTCAGCTCCCCTTAGTGTATTGGTGACATTTTAAAGACCACTGAATTAGAATCTGATGAAGAGGTTCAGATAACTATGATGAATTTCAATGTTCTTTGGAAAATTTATAACCACAGCTGTTTACGTAAGTTAAGTTAGATGACTTCTTGAGACATTTGAGTATAACAATTGAAAAAAACACAGTTGCTTGACTTCAAAATTAAAAGGAAAACATTTATTGCCCCTTGATACTTACATTTACAAATTTAGGTTTAAAGATAAACAGTTTGCTCAGTTTTTCAGCAGAAAGGTGGATTTAGTCTACTGTAATGATATTTTTGGTCTAATAAACAAGTTCGTTATTTAGTATAATAACGATGATTGGAGGCTTTTTATAGACTCATCAGAAACTAGTTTAAAAGTTGTACTTTTTTACAATGGAAACACTTACAGTTCACTTCCTATTGCTCATTCACTCCACATGAAGGAGACATACGAAAATCTTGACACGATTCCTCAGAAAATCGGCTATTCAGCTCACAATTGAATACTCTGTGGAGGTTTAAAAGTTGTTTGCATAATTTTTGCTCAGTAAAAGAAATTTACAAAATGTTCATGTTTTATTTGTGAATGTTATCGCACAGCAAGAGATAAACATTGGTCCACAAAACAATGGCCTGTAAGAAAGGTTTTAACTCCTGGTAAGATGAACATTTTGTACAAAACTGAGGTAGATCCAAAAAGGTCCTACTTCCCCCTCCACACATCAGGTTAGGCTTAATGAACTAGTTTGTAAAAGCCCTGCCTAAAGATGGAGAATGTTTTAAGTCTTTAAGTGAAAAATTTCCACCCATCATCAGAACCCAAATGAAAAGATGTTTTTATTAGACCAGATATTTGTAAAATGATGTTCGATTCCAGCTTCAAAACAAAGATGACTAAGATGGAAAAGAGGCTTGAATTGAATTTAATCAAAGTGTAACCAAGTTTTAAGGTTTTGAGACAGACCCTAATGCGCTTATAGTAGCAGCTAATTCAAGTTTAAAAATGAGTGATGTCTAATGCACCTTGACGACCACAAAAAGAGAAATAACATACAAAAACAATAACTCCTACAATGATTCTATATTTCACTGTAGACCAAAAATTTAACAAAATACGTATTATTTGAATGATGTATAATCTTTATATATTTCGCTATTTTCCCTTTTCCTGATTATTATACAGTGCAATCTTGGCGAACCAACCTTAAATACTCGAAACATTCCAGTAATCCGAATAGATGAAAATAAGCTATTTTATGTATAACAAATTTAGTGTCTGAGGTTAGTGGAAAGACAATGACAGAAATTATTTCTATGAATGAAATGAGAGAGAGGAAGGTGTTCCATGAAAATCATTCAGCTGCACATTTGCATTTCCCGGAATTGTTTTATGTTGTCCTTCTTTGCAGTTTTTAAATAAATCCCCCTTAGTTCAATTAATAGTGTGGAATACTTAACAGTGAGTTTGGCCAGTTTTATTTTTGCTTTTCAAGAAACTTCTTCAATCTGGCCTGAGAATTTAATAATGGTAAATCAACAATCACTGATTGAAAAAAAATCATGCAAAATATCTTTCATAAGCATCAGCTTCAAAGGAAGGTACAGATAAAAGGCAGACAATGATCACAAATAGTTATCCACTTTTTGATTAAGCTATTATGAGTGGTTTTACAGGTACATTCACTTCAACTCCTCTTTCAGCCCCAATTGAAAAACAAAATTTCCAAACAAAAATCTATCTCTATGTAACTGACTTCATGGAGGCGAATGATGGCTGGCTTGACATATTAAAAAAAAAAAAACAAAGTATTCGTCACCTTACCATAACTGGCAAAAAGTTATCATGTGAGAGCTCAGCAGTAGACATATTTAAGCAGAAATTTTATGAAACAATCACACCTCATAATATTATTCCTGAGCAGATTCCAATATAGATAAGAGAACAAGTTTGTTCATCAACACGAAACTCACGCCCCTGGTCGAAAAATATCTAAAAAGTTATTAACTTTCATGAATTGTTCCAATGCAACAGAAAGTCATTAGCTGCAGATACTTGAAATTGGAAAAAAAAGCTTTGTGCTTTCAAAAATTTTGAACTGCCTGTTCCTTAAAAAGGTCATGCAAAAGCTTGGATGAACACGTTAATTTTTAACACCAGCGAAAAAGCATTTGGAATCCATGAATCTGGAACAAAAAGTCATTCTCTTTTTAGATACCTGCCCTGGTCATCCGCATGTACCTAATTTGGTTGGTGATGACGAAAAAATAACTGATTTTTTCCAACAAGCTGTACAAATATGATACAATCAATGTACCAAAACTTTATCCAAATAATCAAGTTCCATTAGCGTTCAGCTTTACTCTCACTTGTTGTTGCTCAAAAAAAGGAGTTGTTACATTAAAATATTTGAATCTCAAAGATAACCACAGTCTCTTTCTACACTGAAAACATAAAGATATCATCTACCTACCACCCTACCTAAATAAAGGCCGCCGCTATGAGACAGAACGAACTCTCTGTTGAAGATTTTTTGACACAATTCAATGTTTTAGATGCTTTGAGAATCAATGGATATTCTTGGAATGTAATTTCACAAAAAACTTTGTATGACATTTAAAAAAAGGTCTGTGTATTTTTCACCACTGAAACTCAAGCGGGATCAGTAACAGAGTCTGATGAAATTGTTAATGTGATTGAAGAAGGTGTCGGGTGTACCCGACAACTCAATTTAGAAATGGATAATGATGATGTTCAAGAACTGCTGGATTTACTCAATCAGGAGCTGACAAATAATTGAAGAGCTCATTGAAATGCGTGAAGTAAAGTTATACCCCGACTTACATGAATTCGACTTACACTGCTATCCATCGGTCCCACCTATCGCATAGACACGGGGTATTACTGTATATATATATAAATTAATAAATACATTTTTTGGACTAGGAGACTGACAGACTTACCTTGGTAAGAGTCCACTCTGTAGTCTTGAAATAGAAACACATAAAAGCACTTAAACAATGATATATTTCAACCACACAGTGGTCTTTGTCAATCGAAGAGAAAACACAAAAAGAAATATGAGAGAATGAAAAATGAAAAAAAAAAAAAAATATATATATATATATATATATATATATATATATATATATATATATATATATATATATATATATATATATTGGAAAAAAATCAGTAGGTGGTTTATTGACTTTATTAAGTTACTCTTTCTGAAATGGGTTGGCAGTAATGATTGAAAGCACTATAAACATATAAGAAGAACTATTATTTACTTCAATATTCACTTGAGTTACTAGTTCTTCACTAAAACATTTGAACTAATGTTATAAGTTAAAATTATTTTTCTAGTGTCTTATTTTTTTGATTATTAAAGATTGCTGTTTTGTTTAACACAAGACTAATGACAACAATGTTCAGAATCCTTTGTGTAACCAGTAATATAATGAAAATACAGGAAATTGCAAAATTATTTTGTTATGCTATAGAATTGTTTAATTATATTTATAAACATACTATTCAAGATCTAAAATATATCACTACTATTTAAAAAGTATAATTTATACTCTATGTCGTATTTTAATTAGTGTCAGATGTAATTTAGTTCTGCATACCTCACATTATATTTTTGATAATTGTACAAAACGAGGTATTTGAAGTTACACACCAGGAGGCATTTATTAAAAGCCTATCTATATGATGGATGCTGGTCTGTGTACTGTAAAAGCAACCTCAGTCAATACATTATATACAAGCCAGTTATAAATGGTATAATAATCTACAAAATTCAATATTTGGATCTAGAAGTTATTTAAACAGCTAAAATAGGGGCCTACGCAGGAAAGCAGCTAGAGAGACCTTACCACCTTGAATACTCTGCAGACTGTGTAGTGAAACATGCCTAATTTAAATTTTAAATTCAAAATATAATGTATCAATTCATTAGCCTAAAGCTTTTGTATTACACTATAACACATGAACAAATGAAAATGTTTGGTGATTATTGTGATGATTATATAAACATGACTTAACCATTAAATACAACATTCTAACATATGTAGCTATCAACAGCACAAGACACATAAATCCATACAACATCAAAAAACACTTGAAGCAAATTAAACCCCCATAGCTCATAAATTAAATTTTCTACTTAAGCCTCACAAAACAGATATCCTTAAACACCTTTTAATTGACCACACCAGTACCCCACCCCATGTTGTAGCTAATTTTCCCTACAGAACTATTTAAATTCATAAAAATTCACAAACATTGTTCTATAGAAAAATTCCTAAATTTTAATCAACACAACAAATTTTGAAAATTCTATTTAAGTAACCCACAAAACCCACATCAATGAAATCATTAATGGAACAAAATTAATCACATCACAAAATTACATGCATTGATAGCCAGCATCTTGAGATCAGGATTTAAACTCCACATTGAACCGAACCACACTTACAGTACAATAAATACTCAGGCGACATCAAATCTGCTATACATTCATCAATGATGTCACATAGTACAAATGAAATAAACCCCTAACACGTATCTTAATATCTCAATTCCACACATACAAAACTAACATGCACTATCAAAACAGAAAGAAACAGTTGTTTTACTTACTTTGACCTAACAATTACATGTACAGACAAACCAACACAAATTTAACAAGTTGACCCTACGTACTTAAGCATTACCGATATTCTAACCAAATGTAGTCTAGCCAATGATGAATAGTCCTTCATTTTGCGCATAACTGCAAGAAGTGTCTGCGTTTGTAAGTAACCTAAAAGTGCAAATACCAAGCTTACACATCACCCCAGCAGTAAAAAAGCCTACTGACATCTCTACGCCCAAAGCACTGTTGTTGAAGTGTGATTTACGATATGTTACCTAACAATCGGAACAAACAATAGAAAGTAGATACTTGAAGTTTCTCCTTTGCCTCAATCTTATATCTAAGTAAAAGTGTAAAGACTAAACTTTTGTAAAAATGTAAAAATATTAAAGCTAATTACATGATTTAGTTTTTAGACTAATTTTATATCTTATATACTAATTTTTAATTTGCTATCATATCTGCTATCATAAACACATCTGGCAGTTATAAAATTAAATGTAAAAAGACATTTCTTCAAAGTAATATTTAAAACATAGAATAACACTATTCTGGCATAATTTCTTAATGGTATCTATAGTTAAAACATTAAATACTTAAATTTTATCGATATTCTAATCAAATATAGTCTAGACGATGATGAATCCTCCTTCGTTGGTGCTCAAAACTGCAAGAATTACGGGTATGCATTGAAGACTAACTCTTTCAACTTAAAAGTTAGTCCACCAATCAAACCCGTCACCCTAACAGCAACGACCCACTTGCCATCTCTTGACCACCAGAACGTCTGCAGAACTGTTTATGATATTGTTTGTTTATACAAACATCCATTTTAATTTTTTTACATCTGACAGTGTAGCAAATTACATGTAAAATGAAAATATTCATTACATAGAAAAAGAATATTTTTATATTTTTTCTTAAAGGTAGCATTACAATGGTATGTACTTGGGTTTTTCAGATCTTCTAATCAAATGTAGTCTAGGCGATAATGAGTCATTTCTCTTTGTTGCGAAGAACTACAATAATGAAGCTAAAATTTATTATAGAATAAGACTATTTGGACAACATTTGTTAACAGTATCTAGAAATAACATATTTAGTACTAAAGTATTTCTGATATTCTAACCAAATGTAGTCTAGCCAATAATGAAATGTTCTAGATTTTACGAAACACTGCAAGAATGAAGTGTCGGCGTTGGTGAGTAACTCTTCAAACTTATTTTATATTTATTACAGAATGTTATTCCATTTTTTTTATTAGTGGTCGCATAAACACATCTGGCAGTTGAAAAATTAAAATATTTACATTTAATGTAAAATGACATTTCTTGACGCTAATATTTAAAACGTTGAAAAATACTATTCTGGCATCATTTCCTAATAGTTAAAAAACACATTAAGACTCTAAGTTTTTCCGATATTCCAATCAAACATAGCCTAGACGATGATAAACGTCCTTCACTGGTGCGCAAAACTGCAAGAATTTCGGATTTGCCTTGGTGTCGAACTCTTTCAACTTCAAAGTAAAAACACCAATCAAACCCGTCACTCCAACAGCAACGAACCTGTTTCCAACTCTTAACCTGTAGCACTGATGATGAAATTGTAGTTACGCAACTTTTTTACAATAGACACACAATCGGAAATACATACATGCGGCGTCTCCTTTGCCAAGAAATCTCAAGTCCAAGTCACAGTCTACTACGTTCTTTACATGTTAAAACATCTTCAAAAGTTTATGAATTCAAGCACAATCTTTTTAAAGTAAAGTGAAACCATGGTGAGAGGTTGTACAATAATTTAAAAAGAGCTTCATAATAACGTATATACCTCCCACCTAACCGAAATAAATCACAGTTTTTTTCTCCACCTAAAACATAAAGATATCTACCTGCCACCCTACCTAAATAACAAAAAAGACCCTCTCTCCAAGAGCTTCATAATAAAGTCTATACCTGCCACTATACTGAAAAAAAACAGTGTCTTTTTCCACCAAAAAACTAGAGATATCTACCAGCCACTCCATATAAATAGCAACCAGGTCCCTCTCTCCAAGAGTTTCATAATGATGTATATAACTGCCACCCTACCCAAATAAAACTCAGTTTCTTTCTCCACTGAAAATATAAATATATCTACCAGCCACCCCATATAAATAACATCCTGGTCCCTCTCTCCACCAGCTTCATAATGACGGATATACCTGCAACTATGCCGGAATATATCACAGTCTCTTTCTCCATCAAAAACTTAAAGATATCTACCTGCCACAGCATATAAAAAACGACCAGGTCCCTCTCTCCAAAAGCTTCATAATGAAGTATATACCTACCATCCTTCCGAAATAGAACACAGTTTTTTCTCCACCGAAAACATAACATTTCTACCTGTCACACTATATAAATATCAACCCGGTCCCTCTCTCCACCATCTTCATAATGACGTATATACCTGCCATCCTACCGGAATATATCACAGTCTTTTTCTCCACCGAAATCATAAAGATATCTACCTGGTACCTTATATAAATAACATCCAGGTCCCTCTCTTCACCAGTTTCATAATGACGTATATACCTGCCATCCTACCTAAATAAAACAAAGTCTTTTTCTCCACCGAAAACATAAAGATATCTACCTGCTACCGCATAGAAAAACCAACTGGGTCCCTCTCTCCACCAGCTTCATAATGACATATATACCTGCCACCCTACCATAATAAAACACAGTCTCTTTCACCACCAAGGAAGATTCTCAATAAAGGAATATATTTTTCAACAATCTATTTATTTGAAGTTTTTTAGGGAAGGGTTTTACTTCAGTCAGATTTGTAATAATGTTTTGTTTACAATCATTAAAGTACTCTCTGACTCCACAAACCAACTCGAAATCTCTCTTTCATTAGGGCGAGGATTGTATTTCAAAATTATACAAGTAACATTATACTCAAACGCACATTAAGACTGCAAAATATAAACACGCAATAAATAAAAATATCGCACTATAAACACACAATAAATACTAAAACAAAATAAAACAACACAAAATTTAAAAAACACAAACATAATGGTCAACTGTGTATAAACCTTCTAAAAGTCAAAGTGATTTGATAGGTTAACAGTTAAATTACTAGGATCATGTACATAGATAAATGCTGCACCCCCTATCTCTTAAATCCAAAGATGAATGATTGTTAAAATATTAAGAAATGTTGCCAATTACATCCAACTGGATGTAGGTCAGTTTTAAGTACTGTCTGTTATAAAATGGAAATATTTTATAGAGTATTTTTTATTTGTTAGAAAAAATTTAACAAATTATGTGTTAAATCTGATTGGAAGTTATATATATTTTTTATCAAGTTTTGCTACTACATTTCAGTGAATATATTATTGACTTACATTTTATGTCATATAAAATTTTGCGATGTGTCCCAATCATCAAAAATATCCTTTGGCCATTACAAGTAAATAAATTTTAAAAAATTTAATCCACATGCATTATTCAAAATAATAAATCACAGGTATTTTAATGGGGGGTCTGCTAGAACTAAATTAAATCTAACAGAAATTAAAATGAGACCTAGAATATAAATTACACTTTTTAAATATGTAGTCAGGATATGTTTTTGACCTTGATAATTAAGTTTATAAATATAATTAAACAATTATATAGCACAACAAAATAATTTTGCAATTTCCTGTATTTTCAATATATTACTGGTTACACAAATGATTCATAACATTCTCGTCATTAATCTTGTGTTATATTAAAAATGTTTTCTTTATGAATCTTTTTTTAGGAACAAATAAATTTATAACTAAAGACACTTGTAAATAAATAACTTTTAATAAAAACTAGGTACTCATGTGATGATGGAATCAATTATAAATAATTTAATGTTAAATATAATTACCTTATATAACTAGATTCATTTCCTCTTCATTGAGTTGACAAGAGTTTTTAGTGAAAAACTTGTAGCTCAAATGAAGATGGAATCAAATAATAGTTTCTTATATGTTTATAGCGCCTTCAGTAATGACTACCAACCCATTTCACTAAGTGTTTTTTCTTACTCTGTTGTTCAGTGACAATACAGTACCGGAGAATTCAAGAGCTCTGATGTGTGAATAATTTTCCCATCAAGCCTTAAGAACCATTACATTCGATGGAAGGTGATGTTGAGTTAGCAAAGTTCAATAATTTTGCATCCATAAGAGATATTTGATAATTTTAGAAAACAAGGTATTTAGAGTTACACACCGGGAATCAATAATTAACAGCCTATCTAGTTGGATGTTATTCTGCGTACTGTAAATGCAAGTTCAGTCAATACATTACATACAAGCCAGTTATAAATGGTATAATAATCTACACAATTCAATATTTGGATCTAGAAGTTATTTAAACAGCTAAAATTGGAACAAGCCGCTACAGACCTTACCACATTGAATTGTCTGCAGACAGTGTAGTGAAACATGCCTAATTTA
This sequence comes from Prosapia bicincta, assembly GCA_036971475.1. NCBI lineage: Eukaryota > Metazoa > Arthropoda > Insecta > Hemiptera > Cercopidae > Prosapia > Prosapia bicincta. The sequence goes on from JBAIZL010000006.1 coordinate 125,739,881, forward strand.
AATTCTAAATAAAATATAATGTATCAATTTACTAGCGTAAAGCTTTCGTAGATCACTAAAACACATGAACAAATGGAAATGGGTGAGCTCTTAGGAGAACCATCTATTTTGGCTATAGAAATTGTCATCGTAGGTGAAGTAAATTGGTGATTATTTTGTTGATTATATAAAAATTGATTAAACCATTAAATAGAGAAATTCAAAGAAATGAAGCTATCAACAACACAATACACATAAATCCATATAACAGCAAAAAACACTTTAAACAAAATAAACCCCCGTAGCTCGTAAACTAAACACTATACTTGAGTTCCCCAAAATGAATATCCTTTAACTCCCATTAATCAACCCCATCAGGCCTCATCCAATCTTGTATCTAAATTTTCCTACAGAACTATTTAAACTTGTAAAATTCACAAGCACTGTTGTATTAAAAATTCCCCAATTTTATTGAACACAAAATATGTTGAAAATTCCATAAATTTACCCCACAAAAACCAAATCAATGAAATCATTAATGAATCAAAATTAATCACATCACAAAATTACGAGCATTCATAGCAACCGTCTTAATGACAAGATTCCAACTTCACTGAAAACTAGCCTAAAAACAAACCAACACCCAAACCACACCTCTAACAACAAAATTTCATAAACCTAACTAGAACACAATTCACTGAAAAAGAAAAAAATTATAATAACAAATGCTTTCAAATATAACCTACCCAATTTTGACAAAAACCAAATAATAAAAAACCTAATAGTTGACACAGAATCTAATATCTATAAAATTACCCACCAAAACACTGAACACATAAGAAACAACATTAATAATAATATTAACCTAATAAAAACCCAAAAAAAACAAAGCAATATATAAACAAAAAAGAAATTATGCAACTCAAAGAAAACTACAAAAATATCTGCATATAATGGAATCTCTAGTTATCATCCAGGTAATTCTATTTTGACCCTGCTTGTGATTGCAGACAGTGACAACTTCAAACAGACACTACCTTTCCTTTGCCTTGTCAATCTATCAGTACTAGATTAGAAATCTATCTATCTGGAAGACTGTTGGAGTTAGTGTACCAGTTTTTTATTAGTGTTTTAAAAATCAGTGGCGTGGTAAGATTTTTAACTTCACTCTTATAGTTTTATAAACATATGTTTTTAATTTATCTACAAAAATTGTAATATCTAATTTTATCTTTTTGAGTTATATCTGTGAATGGATATGAGTGTTAAGTAACAGCTGCAAGGACTATTTGGTGTAAGAGGGAGTAGATACAACACATAATTCTCTGCCAGTCTAGTTCTAACCATAAATGTCTTTGTATAACTGCAAAAATACAGATGACTCCTGCTACTCAACTAATTTCTGTAGTTTTTTTGTTCATTTTTATATTATTTACGAAGTAGTATATTTTTTTTCTGAGAGTTCGTGGTATTTCATTATCTTGTGTGTACAGAGTTTTATTCTTCTTCACTATACAAGTAATAGCTACCTCCAGAACATAAACATAAAAAGGGAGCCTTGAAGTATTTTTGGGCATAAACCAAATGCTCCCAAAAAAATTAAGAAAAATGTAATTGTACTATGCACAATGTATTTTAATGATAAATTAGAAGCAACAAATAATGACGCATATAAAGCGAAAATTATAACTGTCTACAATGGTCGAAAAAGTGGAATGATGTTGAGGACCGAATAAAACAAAGTATATTTTAATCACTTTTATAGGTAAAAGTGATTAAATAAGTTTCTTGGAACGTAATGGACTACAAAATTCAAGAAAGATTAAGATAACAAATAATTGTTGCATAATTGAAGCTTAAAAGAAACAATTTTTTAATTTTTATTGAGCAAATGGGACAGAACTAATACCTACATAACAATACATATGAATATTTCAGAATAGTATTGTAAATATTGATTTCAGAAGAGTATTTCAGAAAGAACTTCAATCATTTTTTCAAAATTCTATTAGGACAATTTACTAAGTGCTCTGAAAAAAACCTATTCAAAAACTACCAAAGAAATTGCTAGATCTTAATTTCAAGTTCCACTTAAGAGAGGTAAAATATTTCTTGATCATTTTAATGTTTTAAAAAACATTTATAGGTTTTCACTATACATTGAAGTGGAGATTCTGTAGTGAAACCAATATACTACTTGTTTTAGGTTTTTTCCTCTTAGTTGAAAAGAAATACAATAAATATATTAGCATCAAATAATATTATTCAATTTTGAGTAAGTATGTAGGTAAACAATTACTTGTTCTATAGTTAAAACATCAAGTACTTAACATTTATCGATATTTTAATCAAATTTAGTCAAATGATAAATCCTCCATCATTGGTGCTAAAAACTGCAAGAATTACGGGTTTGCATTCTGATTCTTTCAACTTAAAAGTCAGAACACCAATCATACCCGTCACCCCAACAGCAACGATTCTGTTGCCATCTTTTGACCACGATAATGTCTGCAGTACTGTTTATGAAATTATTTGTTTATACAAACATCTGTTTAAAATTTTTTTTTAAATTTTAATATAATCACGCCTGACAGTATAGCAAATTACATGTAAAATGAGATTTCCTGAAGCAAATAATCATTACATAGAATAAGAATATTTTGATATGTTTTCTTAAAGGTAGCATTACAATGGTATGTACAGGCTGTCAAAGTTTTGTAAGCGTAGTTCGCGCATGTAGCAGAAGAGAGTGGGGAGTACGGCCGGCTGTAGAAGGGATGACGCACGTTAGATGCTTACTTTTGGCTCGTTCTACTCCAGCTGACGTTAAAGAAGGGATAGTAGCTATTACAGTCGAATATCTTATTATCTGTGGTCGGTAGACATTAGTGAAAAGCCCCCAAGGATACGTTAACCCTTCCACCATGTTGGAGGCCACTCTTTTAGGAAAAAGAGACTCCCGTAGGCCTAGACCAGGGGTCCTCACTAGGAATAGTTTGAGAGCCAAAAATTTTGCATACAATTTTCCTGAGGGCCGCAAGTACAAGAGGCACTAAATAACTGACAAACAATATGATTATAACATACGTTTATTACATTACCAACATAAATAAACTGTTTTGCGCATAAAAAGGTTTGAAAATGTCTTTTTTTTACTTTGTTAATTCTTTGAAGTTGATGGGCGAAATTTTTCACAGTCCTCTAATCTGGTATCTATGTTGGCAGGTTGGGAAGAAACTGAAATTCTTAAAATGTTCTCAACATTCTCACTTGTTAGCCTAGATCTGTACTTGTTTTTTACAAACTTCAGCTTAGTGAAAAAACAATATATTCTGAGCACATTCAAGTAAGTTAGGAAATTTGTCCTTTTCAACAACCCTCTTTCTCCACCGAAAACATAAAGATATCTACCGGACACCCTATATGAATAACTTCCAGGTCCCTCTTTCCACCACCTTCATAATGAACTATATACCTGGCACCCTACTCAAAACAAACACAGTCTCTTTCTCCACAGAAAACATAAATATATCCACCTGCCACCCTATATAAATAACAACCAAGACCCTCTCTCTTTCTGCTTCTTAATGACGTATATACCTGCCACCCTACCCAAATAAAACAAGGTCTCTTTCTGCACCGAAAACAAACAGATATCTACCTGCCTCGCTGTATAAATAACATCCAAGTCCCTGTCTACACCAGCTTCATAATGACCTACCAAAAAAAAACAAGGACCCTCCTCCAAGGGCTTCATAATGACTTATATACCTGCTACCCTACCTAAATAAAACACAGTATCTTTCTCCACCGACAACATATAGATATCTACCTGCCGCAATACCTAAGTAACAACCGAGTGAGTATGTGCATGTGTGTGTGTGCATGTGCGTGTGTGTGTGAGTGTGTGCGCATGTGTGTGTGTGTGTGTGCCTAAATTCAATGTTCATTAGATTGTCTCTTGTCCCAAAAATTAATTTTATTACAGCCCTAGACCATTCAAATAAATTTTAAATATCACTTTTTCCAATATGTATCCAATGAAAAATCAACTGCACACAATGATTATGTTAATTTTCTACACATTACCTATATTGACATAATATAAAACATATACAATTCATAAACTAGATCACATACAACATATATAAATTTATTTAATAACTTTAAAACATAATCTCTAATAACTGTACTTACATCTCAACATCCAGAATTTTAGAACAATGAAGAAGTAGTTAAAGCTTTTCAATTTATTATGAACTATATAAAAAATAACACAAGCCAATGTTGTGAATGTTTTTGATGAATTAACTCTTGTTTATGTATTTTGTTAATCTGAGCCTGAAAATCATAATAAACTCGTATATGCTGTATCACCCACCAGTTAATCACAAATTAAAATTTAAAATAAAATAAATTACATTTTTCTCAGTTGTTCATTTTATTACAGTTTAACAGGCAGAGCAAATCAAATGTTTCTAGGTTCGTAGCACTGTTAAAAAATAAAGTTGTGCTATCCAAATGGTTTATTATGTTTGTGTGATTTAAGAAAGTTGTCTAAAAAAGGAATACAAGGTTTATAGATTTGCAGTGCTTATGCTATAGAGAGAGCTAAAGTGTCATTCAAATGGTTCTTAATTTTCTACTGTTTACGTTTTTTGTTATAACTCAAATAATATGAAAGTGATTTTACATCCAAACCTTTTGTCCACTATACCTCCGTAGAACATGGACCATGACTGCCTGTCCCTGAGCCTTCAGCTCCCCTTAGTGTATTGGTGACATTTTAAAGACCACTGAATTAGAATCTGATGAAGAGGTTCAGATAACTATGATGAATTTCAATGTTCTTTGGAAAATTTATAACCACAGCTGTTTACGTAAGTTAAGTTAGATGACTTCTTGAGACATTTGAGTATAACAATTGAAAAAAACACAGTTGCTTGACTTCAAAAATTAAAAGGAAAACATTTATTGCCCCTTGATACTTACATTTACAAATTTAGGTTTAAAGATAAACAGTTTGCTCAGTTTTTCAGCAGAAAGGTGGATTTAGTCTACTGTAATGATATTTTTGGTCTAATAAACAAGTTCGTTATTTAGTATAATAACGATGATTGGAGGCTTTTTATAGACTCATCAGAAACTAGTTTAAAAGTTGTACTTTTTTACAATGGAAACACTTACAGTTCACTTCCTATTGCTCATTCACTCCACATGAAGGAGACATACGAAAATCTTGACACGATTCCTCAGAAAATCGGCTATTCAGCTCACAATTGAATACTCTGTGGAGGTTTAAAAGTTGTTTGCATAATTTTTGCTCAGTAAAAGAAATTTACAAAATGTTCATGTTTTATTTGTGAATGTTATCGCACAGCAAGAGATAAACATTGGTCCACAAAACAATGGCCTGTAAGAAAGGTTTTAACTCCTGGTAAGATGAACATTTTGTACAAAACTGAGGTAGATCCAAAAAGGTCCTACTTCCCCCTCCACACATCAGGTTAGGCTTAATGAACTAGTTTGTAAAAGCCCCGCCTAAAGATGGAGAATGTTTTAAGTCTTTAAGTGAAAAATTTCCACCCATCATCAGAAGCCAAATGAAAAGATGTTTTTATTAGACCAGATATTTGTAAAATGATGTTCGATTCCAGCTTCAAAACAAAGATGACTAAGATGGAAAAGAGGCTTGAATTGAATTTAATCAAAGTGTAACCAAGTTTTAAGGTTTTGAGACAGACCCTAATGCGCTTATAGTAGCAGCTAATTCAAGTTTAAAAATGAGTGATGTCTAATGCACCTTGACGACCACAAAAAGAGAAATAACATACAAAAACAATAACTCCTACAATGATTCTATATTTCACTGTAGATAAAAAATTTAACAAAATACGTATTATTTGAATGATGTATAATCTTTATATATTTCGCTATTTTCCCTTTTCCTGATTATTATACAGTGCAATCTTGGCGAACCAACCTTAAATACTCGAAACATTCCAGTAATCCGAATAGGTGAAAATAAGCTATTTTATGTATAACAAATTTAGTGTCTGAGGTTAGTGGAAAGACAATGGCAGAAATTATTTCTATGAATGAAATGAGAGAGAGGAAGGTGTTCCATGAAAAACATTCAGCTGCACATTTGCATTTCCCGGAATTGTTTTATGTTGTCCTTCTTTGCAGTTTTTAAATAAATCCCCCTTAGTTCAATTAATAGTGTGGAATACTTAACAGTGAGTTTGGCCAGTTTTATTTTTGCTTTTCAAGAAACTTCTTCAATCTGGCTTCAATCTTCCAAACAAAAATCTATCTCTATGTAACTGACTTCATGGAGGCGAATGATGGCTGGCTTGACATATTAAAAAAAAAAAACAAAGTATTCGTCACCTTACCATAACTGGCAAAAAGTTATCATGTGAGAGCTCAGCAATAGACATATTTAAGCAGAAATTTTATGAAACAATCACACCTCATAATATTATTCCTGAGCAGATTCCAATATAGATAAGAGAACAAGTTTGTTCATCAACACGAATCTCACGCCCCTGGTCGAAAAATATCTAAAAAGTTATTAACTTTCATGAATTGTTCCAATGCAACAGAAAGTCATTAGCTGCAGATACTTGAAATTGGAAAAAAAAGCTTTGTGCTTTCAAAAATTTTGAACTGCCTGTTCCTTAAAAAGGTCATGCAAAAGCTTGGATGAACACGTTAATTTTTAACACCAGCGAAAAAGCATTTGGAATCCATGAATCTGGAACAAAAAGTCATTCTCTTTTTAGATACCTGCCCTGGTCATCCACATGTACCTAATTTGGTTGGTGATGACGAAAAAATAACTGATTTTTTCCAACAAGCTGTACAAATATGATACAATCAATGTACCAAAACTTTATCCAAATAATCAAGTTCCATTAGCGTTCAGCTTTACTCTCACTTGTTGTTGCTCAAAAAAAGGAGTTATTACATTAAAATATTTGAATCTCAAAGATAACCACAGTCTCTTTCTACACTGAAAACATAAAGATATCATCTACCTACCACCCTACCTAAATAAAGGCCGCCGCTATGAGACAGAACGAACTCTCTGTTGAAGATTTTTTGACACAATTCAATGTTTTAGATGCTTTGAGAATCAATGGATATTCTTGGAATGTAATTTCACAAAAAACTTTGAATGTCATTTGAAAAAAGGTCTGTGTATTTTTCACCACTGAAACTCAAGCGGGATCAGTAACAAAGTCTGATGAAATTGTTAATGTGATTGAAGAAGGTGTCGGGTGTACCCGACAACTCAATTTAGAAATGGATAATGATGATGTTCAAGAACTGCTGGATTTACTCAATCAGGAGCTGACAAATAATTGAAGAGCTCATTGAAATGCGTGAAGTAAAGTTATACCCCGACTTACATGAATTCGACTTACACTGCTATCCCTCGGTCCCACCTATCGCATAGACACGGGGTATTACTGTATATATATATAAATTAATAAATACATTTTTTGGACTAGGAGACTGACAGACTTACCTTGGTAAGAGTCCACTCTGTAAAACACAAAAAAAAATATGAGAGAATGAAAAATGAAAAAAAAAAAAAATATATATATATATACCAGGAGGCATTTATTAAAAGCCTATCTATATGATGGATGCTGGTCTGTGTACTGTAAAAGCAAGCTCAGTCAATACATTACATACAAGCCAGTTATAAATGGTATAATAATCTACAAAATTCAATATTTGGATCTAGAAGTTATTTAAACAGCTAAAATAGGGGCCTACGCAGGAAAGCAGCTAGAGAGACCTTACCACCTTGAATACTCTGCAGACTGTGTAGTGAAACATGCCTAATTTAAATTTTAAATTCAAAATATAATGTATCAATTCATTAGCCTAAAGCTTTTGTATTACACTATAACACATGAACAAATGAAAATGTTTGGTGATTATTGTGATGATTATATAAACATGACTTAACCATTAAATACAACATTCTAACATATGTAGCTATCAACAGCACAAGACACATAAATCCATACAACATCAAAAAACACTTGAAGCAAATTAAACCCCCATAGCTCATTAATTAAATTTTCTACTTAAGCCTCACAAAACAGATATCCATTAACACCTTTTAATTGACCACACCAGTACCCCACCCCATGTTGTAGCTAAATTTCCCTACAGAACTATATAAATTCATAAAAATTCACAATCATTGTTCTATAGAAAAATCCTAAATTTTAATCAACACAACAAATTTTGAAAATTCTATTTAAGTACCCCACAAAACCCACATCAATGAAATCATGAATGGAACAAAATTAATCACATCACAAAATTACATGCATTGATAGCCAGCATCTTGAGATCAGGATTTAAACTCCACATTGAACCGAACCACACTTACAGTACAATAAATACTCAGGCGACATCAAATCTGCTATACATTCATCAATGATGTCACATAGTACAAATGAAATAAACCCCTAACACGTATCTTAATATCTCAATTCCACACATACAAAACTAACATGCACTATCAAAACAGAAAGAAACAGTTGTTTTACTTACTTTGACCTAACAATTACATGTACAGACAAACCAACACAAATTTAACAAGTTGACCCTACGTACTTAAGCATTTCCGATATTCTAACCAAATGTAGTCTAGCCGATGATGAATAGTCCTTCATTTTGCGTATAACTGCAAGAAGTGTCTGCGTTTGTAAGTAACCTATAAGTGCAAATACCAAGCTTACACGTCACCCCAGCAGTAAAAAAGCCTACTGACATCTCTACGCCCAAAGCACTGTTGTTGAAGTGTGATTTACGAGACGTTACCTAACAATCGGAACAAACAATAGAAAGTAGATACTTGAAGTTTCTCCTTTGCCTCAATCTTATATCTAAGTAAAAGTGTAAAGACTACACTTTTGTAAAAATGTAAAAATATTAAAGCTAATTACATGATTTAGTTTTTAGACTAATTTTATATCTTATATACTAATTTTTAATTTGCTATCATATCTGCTATCATAAACACATCTGGCAGTTATAAAATTAAATGTAAAAAGACATTTCTTGAAAGTAATATTTAAAACATAGAATAACACTATTCTGGCATAATTTCTTAATGGTATCTATAGTTAAAACATTAAATACTTAAATTTTATCGATATTCTAATCAAATATAGTCTAGACGATGATGAATCCTCCTTCATTGGTGCTCAAAACTGCAAGAATATCGTGTAAGCATTGAAGACTGACTCTTTCAACTTAAAAGTTAGTCCATCAATCATACACGTCACCCTAACAGCAACGACCCTCTTGCCATCTCTTGACCACCAGAACGTCTGCAGAACTGTTTATGATATTGTTTGTTTATACAAACATCCATTTTAATTTTTTTTTAATTTTCATATAAACACATCTGACAGTGTAGCAAATTACATGTAAAATGAAAATATTCATTACATAGAAAAAGAATATTTTTATATGTTTTCTTAAAGGTAGCATTACAATGGTATGTACTTGGGTTTTTCAGATCTTCTAATCAAATGTAGTCTAGGTGATAATGAGTCATTTCTCTTTGTTGCGAAGAACTACAATCATGAAGCTAAAATTTATTACAGAATAAGACTATTTGGACAACATTTTTTAACAGTATTTAGAAATAACATATTTAGTACTAAAGTATTTCTGATATTCTAACCAAATGTAGTCTAGCCAATGATGAAATGTTCTAGATTTTACGAAACACTGCAAGAATGAAGTGTCGGCGTTGGTGAGTAACTCTTCAAACTTATTTTATATTTATTACAGAATGTTATTCCATTTTTTTTATTAGTGGTCGCATAAACACATCTGGCAGTTGAAAAATTAAAATATTTACATTTAATGTAAAATGACATTTCTTGACGCTAATATTTAAAACGTTGAAAAATACTATTCTGGCATCATTTCCTAATAGTTAAAAAACACATTAAGACTCTAAGTTTTTCCGATATTCCAATCAAACATAGCCTAGACGATGATAAACGTCCTTCACTGGTGCGCAAAACTGCAAGAATTTCGGATTCGCCTTGGTGTCGAACTCTTTCAACTTCAAAGTAAAAACACCAATCAAACCCGTCACTCCAACAGCAACGAACCTGTTTCCAACTCTTAACCTGTAGCACTGATGATGAAATTGTAGTTACACAACTTTTTTACAATAGACACACAATCGGAAATACATACATGCGGCGTCTCCTTTGCCAAGAAGTCTCAAGTCTAAGTCACAGTCTACTACGTTCTTTACATGTTAAAACGTCTTCAAAAGTTTATGAATTGAAGCACAATCTTTTTAAAGTAAAGTGAAACCATGGTGAGAGGTTGTACAATAATTAAAAAAGAGCTATAATAACGTATACACCTGCCACCCTACCGAAATAAAACACAGTCTCTTTCTCCACCGAAAACATAAAGATATCTACCTGCGACCCTACCTAAAGAACAAAAAAGACCCTCTCTCCAAGAGCTTCATAATAACGTATATACCTCCCACCTGACCGAAATAAAACACAGTTTTTTTTTCCACCGAAAAAATAAAGATATCTACCTGCCACCCTACCTAAATAACAAAAAAGACCCTCTCTCCAAGAGCTTCATAATAAAGTCTATACCTGCCACTATACTGAAAAAAAACAGTGTCTTTTTCCACCAAAAAACTAGAGATATCTACCAGCCACCCCATATAAATAGCAACCAGGTTTATGCAACCAGGTGAAACTCTCCAAGAGTTTCATAATGATGTATATAACTGCCACCCTACCCAAATAAAACACAGTTTCTTTCTCCACTGAAAATATAAATATATCTACCAGCCACCCCATATAAATAACAACCTGGTCCCTCTCTCCACCAGCTTCACAATGACGGATATACCTGCAACTATGCCGGAATATATCACAGTCTCTTTCTCCATCAAAAACTTAAAGATATCTACCTGCCACCGCATATAAAAAACGACCAGGTCCCTCTCTCCAAAAGCTTCATAATGACGTATATACCTGCCACCCTACCGAAATAAAACGCAGTCTCTTTCTCCACCGAAAACATAAACATATCTACCTGTCACACTATATAAATATCAACCCGGTCCCTCTCTCCACCATCTTCATAATGACGTATATACCTGCCATCCTACCGGAATATGTCACAGTATCTTTCTCCACCGAAATCATAAAGATATCTACCTGGTACCTTATATAAATAACATCCAGGTCCCTCTCTTCACCAGTTTCATAATGACGTACATACCTGCCATCCTACCTAAATAAAACAAAGTTTTTTTCTCCACCGAAAACATAAAGATATCTACCTGCTACCGCATAGAAAAACCAACCGGGTCCCTCTCTCCACCAGCTTCATAATGACATATACCTGCCACCCTACCATAATAAAACACAGTCTCTTTCTCCACCAAGGAAGATTCTCAATAAAGGAATATATTTTCCAACAATCTATTTATTTGAAGTTTTTTAGGGAAGGGTTTTACTTCAGTCAGATTTGTAATAATGTTTTGTTTACAGTATTTTATGTTCATTAATTTAGGTAAACTTCCCTATTTAGTAATCCTAGAATGTGCTGCTCTTTTCTTACTGGAAATAGTATCTTTGGATGTCATTGCATCATTACCTATATTTTAAATAATATGAACATTTTTTGTGTAATTGTTATCTTATTTTATTGTTTCATATCTTAGTTGTGAGTTGAACGTTCATAGTTATAATCACTCTCACTAACTCTCTTTTTTACAATCATTGAAGTACTCTCTGACTCCACAAACCAACTCGAAATCTCTCTTTCATTAGGGCGAGGATTGTATTTCAAAATTATACAAGTAACATTATACTCAAACGCACATGAAAAGACTGCAAAATATAAACACGCAATAAATAAAAATATCGCACTATAAACACACAATAAATACTAAAACAAAATAAAACAACACAAAATTTAAAAAACACAAACATAATGGTCAACTGTGTATAAACCTTCTAAAAGTCAAAGTGATTTGATAGGTTAACAGTTAAATTACTAGGATCATGTACATAGATAAATGCTGCACCCCCTATCTCTTAAATACAAAGATGAATGATTGTTAAAATATTAAGAAATGTTGCCAATTACATCCAACTGGATGTAGGTTAGTTTTAAGTACTGTCTGTTATAAAATGGAAATATTTTATAGAGTATTTTTTATTTGTTAGAAAAAATTTAACAAATTATGTGTTAAATCTGATTGGAAGTTATATATATTTTTTATCAAGTTCTGCTACTACATTTCAGTGAATATATTATTGACTTACATTTTATGTCATATAAAATTTTGCGATGTGTCCCAATCTTCAAAAATATCCTTTGGCCATTACAAGTAAATAAATTTTAAAAAATTTAATCCACATGCATTATTCAAAATAATAAATCGCAGGTATTTTAATGGGGGGTCTGCTAGAACTAAATTAAATCTAACAGAAATTAAAATGAGACCTAGAATATAAATTACACTTTTTAAATATGTAGTCAGGATATGTTTTTGACCTTGATAATTAAGTTTATAAATATAATTAAACAATTATATAGCACAACAAAATAATTTTGCAATTTCCTGTATTTTCAATATATTACTGGTTACACAAATGATTCATAACATTCTCGTTTTAATCTTGTGTTATATTAAAAATGTTTTCTTTATGAATCTTTTTTTAGGAACAAATAAATTTATAACTAAAGACACTTGTAAATAAATAACTTTTAATAAAAACTAGGTACTCATGTGATGATGGAATCAATTATAAATAATTTAATGTTAAATATAATTACCTTATATAACTAGATTCATTTCCTCTTCATTGAGTTGACAAGAGTTTTTAGTGAAAAACTTGTAGCTCAAATGAAGATGGAATCAAATAATAGTTTCTTATATGTTTATAGCGCCTTCAGTAATGACTACCAACCCATTTCACTAAGTGTTTTTTCTTGCTCTGTTGTTCAGTGACAATACAGTACCGGAGAATTCAAGAGCTGTGATGTGTGAATAATTTTCCCATCAAGCCTTAAGAACCATTACATTCGATGGAAGGTGATGTTGAGTTAGCAAAGTTCAATAATTTTGCATCCATAAGAGATATTTGATAATTTTAGAAACCAAGGTATTTAGAGTTACACACCGGGAATCAATAATTAACAGCCTATCTAGTTGGATGTTATTCTGCGTACTGTAAATGCAAGTTCAGTCAATACATTACATACAAGCCAGTTATAAATGGTATAATAATCTACACAATTCAATATTTGGATCTAGAAGTTATTTAAACAGCTAAAATTGGAACAAGCCGCTACAGACCTTACCACATTGAATTGTCTGCAGACAGTGTAGTGAAACATGCCTAATTTAAATTCTAAATAAAATATAATGTATCAATTTACTAGCGTAAAGCTTTCGCAGATCACTAAAACACATGAACAAATGGAAATGGGTGAGCTCTTAGGAGAACCATCTATTTTGGCTATAGAAATTGTCATCGTAGGTGAAGTAAATTGGTGATTATTTTGTTGATTATATAAAAATTGATTAAACCATTAAATAGAGAAATTCAAAGAAATGAAGCTATCAACAACACAATACACATAAATCCATATAACAGCAAAAAACACTTTAAACAAATTAAACCCCCGTAGCTCGTAAACTAAACACTATACTTGAGTTCCCCAAAATGAATATCCTTTAACTCCCATTAATCAACCCCATCAGGCCTCATCCAATCTTGTATCTAAATTTTCCTACAGAACTATTTAAACTTGTAAAATTCACAAGCACTGTTGTATTAAAAATTCCCCAATTTTATTGAACACAAAATATGTTGAAAATTCCATAAATTTACCCCACAAAAACCAAATCAATGAAATCATTAATGAATCAAAATTAATCACATCACAAAATTACGAGCATTCATAGCAACCGTCTTAATGACAAGATTCCAACTTCACTGAAAACTAGCCTAAAAACAAACCAACACCCAAACCACACCTCTAACAACAAAATTTCATAAACCTAACTAAAACACAATTCACTGAAAAAGAAAAAAATTATAATAACAAATGCTTTCAAATATAACCTACCCAATTTTGACAAAAACCAAATAATAAAAAACCTAATAGTTGACACAGAATCTAATATCTATAAAATTACCCACCAAAACACTGAACACATAAGAAACAACATTAATAATAATATTAACCTAATAAAAACCCAAAAAAACAAAGCAATATATAAACAAAAAAGAAATTATGCAACTCAAAGAAAACTACAAAAATATCTGCATATAATGGAATCTCTAGTTATCATCCAGGTAATTCTATTTTGACCCTGCTTGTGATTGCAGACAGTGACAACTTCAAACAGACACTACCTTTCCTTTGCCTTGTCAATCTATCAGTACTAGATTAGAAATCTATCTATCTGGAAGACTGTTGGAGTTAGTGTACCAGTTTTTTATTAGTGTTTTAAAAATCAGTGGCGTGGTAAGATTTTTAACTTCACTCTCATAGTTTTATAAACATATGTTTTTAATTTATCTACAAAAATTGTAAAATCTAATTTTATCTTTTTGAGTTATATCTGTGAATGGATATGAGTGTTAAGTAACAGCTGCAAGGACTATTTGGTGTAAGAGGGAGTAGATACAACACATAATTCTCTGCCAGTCTAGTTCTAACCATAAATGTCTTTGTATAACTGCAAAAATACAGATGACTCCTGCTACTCAACTAATTTCTGTAGTTTTTTTGTTCATTTTTATATTATTTACGAAGTAGTATATTTTTTTTCTGAGAGTTCGTGGTATTTCATTATCTTGTGTGTACAGAGTTTTATTCTTCTTCACTATACAAGTAATAGCTACCTCCAGAACATAAACATAAAAAGGGAGCCTTGAAGTATTTTTGGGCACAAACCAAATGCTCCCAAAAAAATTAAGAAAAATGTAATTGTACTATGCACAATGTATTTTAATGATAAATTAGAAGCAACAAATAATGACGCATATAAAGCGAAAATTATAACTGTCTACAATGGTGGAAAAAGTGGAATGATGTTGAGGACCGAATAAAACAAAGTATATTTTAATCACTTTTATAGGTAAAAGTGATTAGATAAGTTTCTTGGAACGTAATGGACTACATAAATTCAAGAAAGATTAAGATAACAAATAATTGTTGCATAATTGAAGCTTAAAAGAAACAATTTTTTAATTTTTATTGAGCAAATGGGACAGAACTAATACCTACATAACAATACATATGAATATTTCAGAATAGTATTGTAAATATTGATTTCAGAAGAGTATTTCAGAAAGAACTTCAATCATTTTTTCAAAATTCTATTAGGACAATTTACTAAGTACTCTGAAAAAAACCTATTCAAAAACTGCCGAAGAAATTGCTAGATCTTAATTTCAAGTTCCACTTAAGAGAGGTAAAATATTTCTTGATCATTTTAATGTTTTAAAAAACATTTATAGGTTTTCACTATACATTGAAGTGGAGATTCTGTAGTGAAACCAATATACTACTTGTTTTAGGTTTTTTCCTCTTAGTTGAAAAGAAATACAATAAATATATTAGCATCAAATAATATTATTCAATTTTGAGTAAGTATGTAGGTAAACAATTACTTGTTCTATAGTTAAAACATCAAGTACTTAACATTTATCGATATTTTAATCAAATTTAGTCAAATGATGAATCCTCCATCATTGGTGCTAAAAACTGCAAGAATTACGGGTTTGCATTCTGATTCTTTCAACTTAAAAGTCAGAACACCAATCATACCCGTCACCCCAACAGCAACGATTCTGTTGCCATCTTTTGACCACGATAACGTCTGCAGTACTGTTTATGAAATTATTTGTTTATACAAACATCTGTTTCAAATTTTTTTTTTAAATTTTAATATAATCACGCCTGACAGTATAGCAAATTACATGTAAAATGAGATTTCCTGAAGCAAATAATCATTACATAGAATAAGAATATTTTGATATGTTTTCTTAAAGGTAGCATTACAATGGTATGTACAGGCTGTCAAAGTTTTGTAAGCGTAGTTCGCGCATGTAGGAGAAGAGAGTGGGGAGTACGGCCGGCTGTAGAAGGGATGACGCACGTTAGATGCTTACTTTTGGCTCGTTCTACTCCAGCTGACGTTAAAGAAGGGATAGTAGCTATTACAGTCGAATATCTTATTATCTGTGGTCGGTAGACATTAGTGAAAAGCCCCCAAGGATACGTTAACCCTTCCACCATGTTGGAGGTCACTCTTTTAGGAAAAAGAGACTCCCGTAGGCCTAGACCAGGGGTCCTCACTAGGAATAGTTTGAGAGCCAAAAATTTTGCATACAATTTTCCTGAGGGCCGCAAGTACAAGAGGCACTAAATAACTGACAAACAATATGATTATAACATACGTTTATTACATTACCAACATAAATAAACTGTTTTGGTGATGGGCGAAATTTTTCACAGTCCTCTAATATGGCATCTATGTTGGCAGGTTGAGAAGAAACTGAAATTCTTAAAATGTTCTCAACATTTTCACTTGTTAGCCTAGATCTGTACTTGTTTTTTACAAACTTCAGCTTAGTGAAAAAACAATATATTCTGAGCACATTCAAGTAAGTTAGGAAATTTGTCCTTTTCAACAACCCTCTTTCTCCACCGAAAACATAAAGATATCTACCGGACACCCTATATGAATAACTTCCAGGTCCCTCTTTCCACCACCTTCATAATGAACTATATACCTGGCACCCTACTCAAAACAAACACAGTCTCTTTCTCCACAGAAAACATAAATATATCCACCTGCCACCCTATATAAATAACAACCAAGACCCTCTCTCTTTCTGCTTCTTAATGACGTATATACCTGCCACCCTACCCAAATAAAACAAGGTCTCTTTCTGCACCGAAAACAAACAGATATCTACCTGCCTCGCTGTATAAATAACATCCAAGTCCCTCTCTACACCAGCTTCATAATGACCTACCAAAAAAAAACAAGGACCCTCCTCCAAGGGCTTCATAATGACTTATATACCTGCTACCCTACCTAAATAAAACACAGTATCTTTCTCCACCGACAACATATAGATATCTACCTGCCGCAATACCTAAGTAACAACCGAGTGAGTATGTGCATGTGTGTGTGTGTTTGTGTGTGTGCATGTGCGTGTGTGTGTGTGTGTGTGTGAGTGTGCGAGCATGTGTGTGTGTGTGCCTAAATTCAATGTTCATTAGATTGTCTCTTGTCCCAAAAATTAATTTTATTACAGCCCTAGACCATTCAAATAAATTTTAAATATCACTTTTTCCAATATGTATCCAATGAAAAATCAACTGCACACAATGATTATGTTAATTTTCTACACATTACCTATATTGACATAATATAAAACATATACAATTCATAAACTAGATCACATACAACATATATAAATTTATTTAATAACTTTAAAACATAATCTCTAATAACTGTACTTACATCTCAACATCCAGAATTTTAGAACAATGAAGAAGTAGTTAAAGCTTTTCAATTTATTATGAACTATATAAAAAATAACACAAGCCAATGTTGTGAATGTTTTTGATGAATTAACTCTTGTTTATGTATTTTGTTAATCTGAGCCTGAAAATCATAATAAACTCGTATATGCTGTATCACCCACCAGTTAATCACAAATTAAAATTTAAAATAAAATAAATTACATTTTTCTCAGTTGTTCATTTTATTACAGTTTAACAGGCAGAGCAAATCAAATGTTTCTAGGTTCGTAGCACTGTTAAAAAATAAAGTTGTGCTATCCAAATGGTTTATTATGTTTGTGTGATTTAAGAAAGTTGTCTAAAAAAGGAATACAAGGTTTATAGATTTGCAGTGCTTATGCTATAGAGAGAGCTAAAGTGTCATTCAAATGGTTCTTAATTTTCTACTGTTTACGTTTTTTGTTATAACTCAAATAATATGAAAGTGATTTTACATCCAAACCTTTTGTCCACTATACCTCCGTAGAACATGGACCATGACTGCCTGTCCCTGAGCCTTCAGCTCCCCTTAGTGTATTGGTGACATTTTAAAGACCACTGAATTAGAATCTGATGAAGAGGTTCAGATAACTATGATGAATTTCAATGTTCTTTGGAAAATTTATAACCACAGCTGTTTACGTAAGTTAAGTTAGATGACTTCTTGAGACATTTGAGTATAACAATTGAAAAAAACACAGTTGCTTGACTTCAAAATTAAAAGGAAAACATTTATTGCCCCTTGATACTTACATTTACAAATTTAGGTTTAAAGATAAACAGTTTGCTCAGTTTTTCAGCAGAAAGGTGGATTTAGTCTACTGTAATGATATTTTTGGTCTAATAAACAAGTTCGTTATTTAGTATAATAACGATGATTGGAGGCTTTTTATAGACTCATCAGAAACTAGTTTAAAAGTTGTACTTTTTTACAATGGAAACACTTACAGTTCACTTCCTATTGCTCATTCACTCCACATGAAGGAGACATACGAAAATCTTGACACGATTCCTCAGAAAATCGGCTATTCAGCTCACAATTGAATACTCTGTGGAGGTTTAAAAGTTGTTTGCATAATTTTTGCTCAGTAAAAGAAATTTACAAAATGTTCATGTTTTATTTGTGAATGTTATCGCACAGCAAGAGATAAACATTGGTCCACAAAACAATGGCCTGTAAGAAAGGTTTTAACTCCTGGTAAGATGAACATTTTGTACAAAACTGAGGTAGATCCAAAAAGGTCCTACTTCCCCCTCCACACATCAGGTTAGGCTTAATGAACTAGTTTGTAAAAGCCCCGCCTAAAGATGAAGAATGTTTTAAGTCTTTAAGTGAAAAATTTCCACCCATCATCAGAAGCCAAATGAAAAGATGTTTTTATTAGACCAGATATTTGTAAAATGATGTTCGATTCCAGCTTCAAAACAAAGATGACTAAGATGGAAAAGAGGCTTGAATTGAATTTAATCAAAGTGTAACCAAGTTTTAAGGTTTTGAGACAGACCCTAATGCGCTTATAGTAGCAGCTAATTCAAGTTTAAAAATGAGTGATGTCTAATGCACCTTGACGACAACAAAAAGAGAAATAACATACAAAAACAATAACTCCTACAATGATTCTATATTTCACTGTAGATCAAAAATTTAACAAAACACGTATTATTTGAATGATGTATAATCTTTATATATTTCGCTATTTTCCCTTTTCCTGATTATTATACAGTGCAATCTTGGCGAACCAACCTTAAATACTCGAAACATTCCAGTAATCCGAATAGGTGAAAATAAGCTATTTTATGTATAACAAATTTAGTGTCTGAGGTTAGTGGAAAGACAATGGCAGAAATTATTTCTATGAATGAAATGAGAGAGAGGAAGGTGTTCCATGAAAAACATTCAGCTGCACATTTGCATTTCCCGGAATTGTTTTATGTTGTCCTTCTTTGCAGTTTTTAAATAAATCCCCCTTAGTTCAATTAATAGTGTGGAATACTTAACAGTGAGTTTGGCCAGTTTTATTTTTGCTTTTCAAGAAACTTCTTCAATCTGGCCTGAGAATTTAATAATGGTAAATCAACAATCACTGATTGAAAAAAAATCATGCAAAATATCTTTCATAAGCATCAGCTTCAAAGGAAGGTACAGATAAAAGGCAGACAATGATCACAAATAGTTATCCACTTTTTGATTAAGCTATTATGAGTGGTTTTACAGGTACATTCACTTCAACTCCTCTTTCAGCCCCAATTGAAAAACAAAATTTCCAAACAAAAATCTATCTCTATGTAACTGACTTCATGGAGGCGAATGATGGCTGGCTTGACATATCAAAAAAAAAAAACAAAGTATTCGTCACCTTACCATAACTGGCAAAAAGTTATCATGTGAGAGCTCAGCAGTAGACATATTTAAGCAGAAATTTTATGAAACAATCACACCTCATAATATTATTCCTGAGCAGATTCCAATATAGATAAGAGAACAAGTTTGTTCATCAACACGAATCTCACGCCCCTGGTCGAAAAATATCTAAAAAGTTATTAACTTTCATGAATTGTTCCAATGCAACAGAAAGTCATTAGCTGCAGATACTTGAAATTGGAAAAAAAAGCTTTGTGCTTTCAAAAATTTTGAACTGCCTGTTCCTTAAAAAGGTCATGCAAAAGCTTGGATGAACACGTTAATTTTTAACACCAGCGAAAAAGCATTTGGAATCCATGAATCTGGAACAAAAAGTCATTCTCTTTTTAGATACCTGCCCTGGTCATCCACATGTACCTAATTTGGTTGGTGATGACGAAAAAATAACTGATTTTTTCCAACAAGCTGTACAAATATGATACAATCAATGTACCAAAACTTTATCCAAATAATCAAGTTCCATTGGCGTTCAGCTTTACTCTCACTTGTTGTTGCTCAAAAAAAGGAGTTGTTACATTAAAATATTTGAATCTCAAAGATAACCACAGTCTCTTTCTACACTGAAAACATAAAGATATCATCTACCTACCACCCTACCTAAATAAAGGCCGCCGCTATGAGACAGAACGAACTCTCTGTTGAAGATTTTTTGACACAATTCAATGTTTTAGATGCTTTGAGAATCAATGGATATTCTTGGAATGTAATTTCACAAAAAACTTTGAATGTCATTTGAAAAAAGGTCTGTGTATTTTTCACCACTGAAACTCAAGCGGGATCAGTAACAAAGTCTGATGAAATTGTTAATGTGATTGAAGAAGGTGTCGGGTGTACCCGACAACTCAATTTAGAAATGGATAATGATGATGTTCAAGAACTGCTGGATTTACTCAATCAGGAGCTGACAAATAATTGAAGAGCTCATTGAAATGCGTGAAGTAAAGTTATACCCCGACTTACATGAATTCGACTTACACTGCTATCCCTCGGTCCCACCTATCGCATAGACACGGGGTATTACTGTATATATATATAAATTAATAAATACATTTTTTGGACTAGGAGACTGACAGACTTACCTTGGTAAGAGTCCACTCTGTAGTCTTGAAATAGAAACACATAAAAGCACTTAAACAACGATATATTTCAACCACACAGTGGTCTTATACAATCGAAGAGAAAACACAAAAAGAAATATGAGAGAATGAAAAATGAAAATATATATATATATATTTTGGAAAAAAATCAGTAGGTGGTTTATTGACTTTATTAAGTTACTCTTTCTGAAATGGGTTGGCAGTAATGATTGAAAGCACTATAAACATATAAGAAGAACTATTATTTACTTCAATATTCACTTGAGTTGCTAGTTCTTCACTAAAACATTTGAACTAATGTTATAAGTTAAAATTATTTTTCTAGTGTCTTATTTTTTTGATTATTAAAGATTGCTGTTTTGTTTAACACAAGACTAATGACAACAATGTTCAGAATCCTTTGTGTAACCAGTAATATAATGAAAATACAGGAAATTGCAAAATTATTTTGTTATGCAATAGAATTGTTTAATTATATTTATAAACATACTATTCAAGATCTAAAATATATCACTACTATTTAAAAAGTATAATTTATACTCTATGTCTTATTTTAATTAGTGTCAGATGTAATTTAGTTCTGCATACCTCACATTATATTTTTGATAATTGTACAAAACGAGGTATTTGAAGTTACACACCAGGAGGCATTTATTAAAAGCCTATCTATATGATGGATGCTGGTCTGTGTACTGTAAAAGCAACCTCAGTCAATACATTACATACAAGCCAGTTATAAATGGTATAATAATCTACAAAATTCAATATTTGGATCTAGAAGTTATTTAAATAGCTAAAATAGGGGCCTACGCAGGAAAGCAGCTAGAGAGACCTTACCACCTTGAATACTCTGCAGACTGTGTAGTGAAACATGCCTAATTTAAATTTTAAATTCAAAATATAATGTATCAATTCATTAGCCTAAAGCTTTTGTATTACACTATAACACATGAACAAATGAAAATGTTTGGTGATTATTGTGATGATTATATAAACATGACTTAACCATTAAATACAACATTCTAACATATGTAGCTATCAACAGCACAAGACACATAAATCCATACAACATCAAAAAACACTTGAAGCAAATTAAACCCCCATAGCTCATTAATTAAATTTTCTACTTAAGCCTCACAAAACAGATATCCATTAACACCTTTTAATTGACCACACCAGTACCCCACCCCATGTTGTAGCTAAATTTCCCTACAGAACTATATAAATTCATAAAAATTCACAAACATTGTTCTATAGAAAAATCCTAAATTTTTATCAACACAACAAATTTTGAAAATTCTATTTAAGTACCCCACAAAACCCACATCAATGAAATCATGAATGGAACAAAATTAATCACATCACAAAATTACATGCATTGATAGCCAGCATCTTGAGATCAGGATTTAAACTCCACATTGAACCGAACCACACTTACAGTACAATAAATACTCAGGCGACATCAAATCTGCTATACATTCATCAATGATGTCACATAGTACAAATGAAATAAACCCCGAACACGTATCTTAATATCTCAATTCCACACATACAAAACTAACATGCACTATCAAAACAGAAAGAAACAGTTGTTTTACTTACTTTGACCTAACAATTACATGTACAGACAAACCAACACAAATTTAACAAGTTGACCCTACGTACTTAAGCATTTCCGATATTCTAACCAAATGTAGTCTAGCCGATGATGAATAGTCCTTCATTTTGCGTATAACTGCAAGAAGTGTCTGCGTTTGTAAGTAACCTATAAGTGCAAATACCAAGCTTACACGTCACCCCAGCAGTAAAAAAGCCTACTGACATCTCTACGCCCAAAGCACTGTTGTTGAAGTGTGATTTACGAGACGTTACCTAACAATCGGAACAAACAATAGAAAGTAGATACTTGAAGTTTCTCCTTTGCCTCAATCTTATATCTAAGTAAAAGTGTAAAGACTACACTTTTGTAAAAATGTAAAAATATTAAAGCTAATTACATGATTTAGTTTTTAGACTAATTTTATATCTTATATACTAATTTTTAATTTGCTATCATATCTGCTATCATAAACACATCTGGCAGTTATAAAATTAAATGTAAAAAGACATTTCTTGAAAGTAATATTTAAAACATAGAATAACACTATTCTGGCATAATTTCTTAATGGTATCTATAGTTAAAACATTAAATACTTAAATTTTATCGATATTCTAATCAAATATAGTCTAGACGATGATGAATCCTCCTTCATTGGTGCTCAAAACTGCAAGAATTACGTGTAGGCATTGAAGACTGACTCTTTCAACTTAAAAGTTAGTCCACCAATCATACACGTCACCCTAACAGCAACGACCCTCTTGCCATCTCTTGACCACCAGAACGTCTGCAGAACTGTTTACGATATTGTTTGTTTATACAAACATCCATTTTAATTTTTTTTTAATTTTCATATAAACACATCTGACAGTGTAGCAAATTACATGTAAAATGAAAATATTCATTACATAGAAAAAGAATATTTTTATATGTTTTCTTAAAGGTAGCATTACAATGGTATGTATTTGGGTTTTTCAGATCTTCTAATCAAATGTAGTCTAGGCGATAATGAGTCATTTCTCTTTGTTGCGAAGAACTACAATAATGAAGATAAAATTTATTATAGAATAAGACTATTTGGACAACATTTTTTAACAGTATCTAGAAATAACATATTTAGTACTAAAGTATTTCTGATATTCTAACCAAATGTAGTCTAGCCAATGATGAAATGTTCTAGATTTTACGAAACACTGCAAGAATGAAGTGTCGGCGTTGGTGAGTAACTCTTCAAACTTATTTTATATTTATTACAGAATGTTATTCCATTTTTTTTATTAGTGGTCGCATAAACACATCTGGCAGTTGAAAAATTAAAATATTTACATTTAATGTAAAATGACATTTCTTGACGCTAATATTTAAAACGTTGAAAAATACTATTCTGGCATCATTTCCTAATAGTTAAAAAACATATTAAGACTCTAAGTTTTTCCGATATTCCAATCAAACATAGCCTAGACGATGATAAACGTCCTTCACTGGTGCGCAAAACTGCAAGAATTTCGGATTCGCCTTGGTGTCGAACTCTTTCAACTTCAAAGTAAAAACACCAATCAAACCCGTCACTCCAACAGCAACGAACCTGTTTCCAACTCTTAACCTGTAGCACTGATGATGAAATTGTAGTTACACAACTTTTTTGCAATAGACACACAATCGGAAATACATACATGCGGCGTCTCCTTTGCCAAGAAGTCTCAAGTCTAAGTCACAGTCTACTACGTTCTTTACATGTTAAAACGTCTTCAAAAGTTTATGAATTGAAGCACAATCTTTTTAAAGTAAAGTGAAACCATGGTGAGAGGTTGTACAATAATTAAAAAAGAGCTTCATAATAACGTATATACCTCCCACATAACCGAAATAAAACACAGTTTTTTTCTCCATCTAAAACATAAAGATATCTACCTGCCACCCTACCTAAATAACAAAAAAGACCCTCTCTCCAAGAGCTTCATAATAAAGTCTATACCTGCCACTATACTGCAAAAAAACAGTGTCTTTTTCCACCAAAAAACTAGAGATATCTACCAGCCACCCCATATAAATAGCAACCAGGTCCCTCTCTCCAAGAGTTTCATAATGATGTATATAACTGCCACCCTACCCAAATAAAACACAGTTTCGTTCTCCACTGATAATATAAATATATCTACCAGCCACCCCATATAAATAACAACCTGGTCCCTCTCTCCACCAGCTTCATAATGACGGATATACCTGCAACTATGCCGGATTATATCACAGTCTCTTTCTCCATCAAAAACTTAAAGATATCTACCTGCCACCGCATATAAAAAACGACCAGGTCCCTCTCTCCAAAAGCTTCATAATGACGTATATACCTACCATCCTTCAGAAATAAAACACAGTTTCTTTCTCCACCGAAAACATAAACATATCTACCTGTCACACTATATAAATATCAACACGGTCCCTCTCTCCACCATCTTCATAATGACGTATATACCTGCCATCCTACCGGAATATATCACAGTCTCTTTCTCCAATGAAATCATAAAGATATCTACCTGGTACCTTATATAAATAACATCCAGGTCCCTCTCTCCACCAGCTTCATATTGACTTATATACCTGCCACAATATCGAAATAAAACAGAATCTTTCTCCACCGAAATCATAAAGATATCTACCTGGTACCTTATATAAATAACATCCAGGTCCCTCTCTTCACCAGTTTCATAATGACGTATATACCTGCCATCCTACCTAAATAAAACAAAGTCTTTTTCTCCACCGAAAACATAAAGATATCTACCTGCTACCGCATAGAAAAACCAACCGGGTCCCTCTCTCCACCAGCTTCATAATGACATATATACCTGCCACCCTACCATAATAAAACACAGTCTCTTTCTCCACCAAGGAAGATTCTCAATAAAGGAATATATTTTCCAACAATCTATTTATTTGAAGTTTTTTAGGGAAGGGTTTTACTTCAGTCAGATTTGTAATAATGTTTTGTTTACAGTATTTTATGTTCATTAATTTAGGTAAACTTCCCTATTTAGTAATCCTAGAATGTGCTGCTCTTTTCTTACTGGAAATAGTATCTTTGGATGTCATTGCATCATTACCTATATTTTAAATAATATGAACATTTTTTGTGTAATTGTTATCTTATTTTATTGTTTCATATCTTAGTTGTGAGTTGAACGTTCATAGTTATAATCACTCTCACTAACTCTCTTTTTTACAATCATTGAAGTACTCTCTGACTCCACAAACCAACTCGAAATCTCTCTTTCATTAGGGCGAGGATTGTATTTCAAAATTATACAAGTAACATTATACTCAAACGCACATGAAAAGACTGCAAAATATAAACACGCAATAAATAAAAATATCGCACTATAAACACACAATAAATACTAAAACAAAATAAAACAACACAAAATTTAAAAAACACAAACATAATGGTCAACTGTGTATAAACCTTCTAAAAGTCAAAGTGATTTGATAGGTTAACAGTTAAATTACTAGGATCATGTACATAGATAAATGCTGCACCCCCTATCTCTTAAATACAAAGATGAATGATTGTTAAAATATTAAGAAATGCTGCCAATTACATCCAACTGGATGTAGGTTAGTTTTAAGTACTGTCTGTTATAAAATGGAAATATTTTATAGAGTATTTTTTATTTGTTAGAAAAAATTTAACAAATTATGTGTTAAATCTGATTGGAAGTTATATATATTTTTTATCAAGTTTTGCTACTACATTTCAGTGAATATATTATTGACTTACATTTTATGTCATATAAAATTTTGCGATGTGTCCCAATCTTCAAAAATATCCTTTGGCCATTACAAGTAAATAAATTTTAAAAAATTTAATCCACATGCATTATTCAAAATAATAAATCGCAGGTATTTTAATGGGGGGTCTGCTAGAACTAAATTAAATCTAACAGAAATTAAAATGAGACCTAGAATATAAATTACACTTTTTAAATATGTAGTCAGGATATGTTTTTGACCTTGATAATTAAGTTTATAAATATAATTAAACAATTATATAGCACAACAAAATAATTTTGCAATTTCCTGTATTTTCAATATATTACTGGTTACACAAATGATTCATAACATTCTCGTCATTAATCTTGTGTTATATTAAAAATGTTTTCTTTATGAATCTTTTTTTAGGAACAAATAAATTTATAACTAAAGACACTTGTAAATAAATAACTTTTAATAAAAACTAGGTACTCATGTGATGATGGAATCAATTATAAATAATTTAATGTTAAATATAATTACCTTATATAACTAGATTCATTTCCTCTTCATTGAGTTGACAAGAGTTTTTAGTGAAAAACTTGTAGCTCAAATGAAGATGGAATCAAATAATAGTTTCTTATATGTTTATAGCGCCTTCAGTAATGACTACCAACCCATTTCACTAAGTGTTTTTTCTTGCTCTGTTGTTCAGTGACAATACAGTACCGGAGAATTCAAGAGCTGTGATGTGTGAATAATTTTCCCATCAAGCCTTAAGAACCATTACATTCGATGGAAGGTGATGTTGAGTTAGCAAAGTTCAATAATTTTTTCATCCATAAGAGATATTTGATAATTTTAGAAACCAAGGTATTTAGAGTTACACACCGGGAATCAATAATTAACAGCCTATCTAGTTGGATGTTATTCTGCGTACTGTAAATGCAAGTTCAGTCAATACATTACATACAAGCCAGTTATAAATGGTATAATAATCTACACAATTCAATATTTGGATCTAGAAGTTATTTAAACAGCTAAAATTGGAACAAGCCGCTACAGACCTTACCACATTGAATTGTCTGCAGACAGTGTAGTGAAACATGCCTAATTTAAATTCTAAATAAAATATAATGTATCAATTTACTAGCGTAAAGCTTTCGTAGATCACTAAAACACATGAACAAATGGAAATGGGTGAGCTCTTAGGAGAACCATCTATTTTGGCTATAGAAATTGTCATCGTAGGTGAAGTAAATTGGTGATTATTTTGTTGATTATATAAAAATTGATTAAACCATTAAATAGAGAAATTCAAAGAAATGAAGCTATCAACAACACAATACACATAAATCCATATAACAGCAAAAAACACTTTAAACAAATTAAACCCCAGTAGCTCGTAAACTAAACACTATACTTGAGTTCCCCAAAATGAATATCCTTTAACTCCCATTAATCAACCCCATCAGGCCTCATCCAATCTTGTATCTAAATTTTCCTACAGAACTATTTAAACTTGTAAAATTCACAAGCACTGTTGTATTAAAAATTCCCCAATTTTATTGAACACAAAATATGTTGAAAATTCCATAAATTTACCCCACAAAAACCAAATCAATGAAATCATTAATGAATCAAAATTAATCACATCACAAAATTACGAGCATTCATAGCAACCGTCTTAATGACAAGATTCCAACTTCACTGAAAACTAGCCTAAAAACAAACCAACACCCAAACCACACCTCTAACAACAAAATTTCATAAACCTAACTAAAACACAATTCACTGAAAATGAAAAAAATTATAATAACAAATGCTTTCAAACATAACCTACCCAATTTTGACAAAAACCAAATAATAAAAAACCTAATAGTTGACACAGAATCTAATATCTATAAAATTACCCACCAAAACACTGAACACATAAGAAACAACATTAATAATAATATTAACCTAATAAAAACCCAAAAAAACAAAGCAATATATAAACAAAAAAGAAATTATGCAACTCAAAGAAAACTACAAAAATATCTGCATATAATGGAATCTCTAGTTATCATCCAGGTAATTCTATTTTGACCCTGCTTGTGATTGCAGACAGTGACAACTTCAAACAGACACTACCTTTCCTTTGCCTTGTCAATCTATCAGTACTAGATTAGAAATCTATCTATCTGGAAGACTGTTGGAGTTAGTGTACCAGTTTTTTATTAGTGTTTTAAAAATCAGTGGCGTGGTAAGATTTTTAACTTCACTCTCATAGTTTTATAAACATATGTTTTTAATTTATCTACAAAAATTGTAATATCTAATTTTATCTTTTTGAGTTATATCTGTGAATGGATATGAGTGTTAAGTAACAGCTGCAAGGACTATTTGGTGTAAGAGGGAGTAGATACAACACATAATTCTCTGCCAGTCTAGTTCTAACCATAAATGTCTTTGTATAACTGCAAAAATACAGATGACTCCTGCTACTCAACTAATTTCTGTAGTTTTTTTGTTCATTTTTATATTATTTACGAAGTAGTATATTTTTTTTCTGAGAGTTCGTGGTATTTCATTATCTTGTGTGTACAGAGTTTTATTATTCTTCACTATACAAGTAATAGCTACCTCCAGAACATAAACATAAAAAGGGAGCCTTGAAGTATTTTTGGGCACAAACCAAATGCTCCCAAAAAAATTAAGAAAAATGTAATTGTACTATGCACAATGTATTTTAATGATAAATTAGAAGCAACAAATAATGACGCATATAAAGCGAAAATTCTAACTGTCTACAATGGTGGAAAAAGTGGAATGATGTTGAGGACCGAATAAAACAAAGTATATTTTAATCACTTTTATAGGTAAAAGTGATTAAATAAGTTTCTTGGAACGTAATGGACTACAAAATTCAAGAAAGATTAAGATAACAAATAATTGTTGCATAATTGAAGCTTAAAAGAAACAATTTTTTAATTTTTATTGAGCAAATGGGACAGAACTAATACCTACATAACAATACATATGAATATTTCAGAATAGTATTGTAAATATTGATTTCAGAAGAGTATTTCAGAAAGAACTTCAATCATTTTTTCAAAATTCTATTAGGACAATTTACTAAGTGCTCTGAAAAAAACCTATTCAAAAACTACCAAAGAAATTGCTAGATCTTAATTTCAAGTTCCACTTAAGAGAGGTAAAATATTTCTTGATCATTTTAATGTTTTAAAAAACATTTATAGGTTTTCACTATACATTGAAGTGGAGATTCTGTAGTGAAACCAATATACTACTTGTTTTAGGTTTTTTCCTCTTAGTTGAAAAGAAATACAATAAATATATTAGCATCAAATAATATTATTCAATTTTGAGTAAGTATGTAGGTAAACAATTACTTGTTCTATAGTTAAAACATCAAGTACTTAACATTTATCGATATTTTAATCAAATTTGGTCAAATGATGAATCCTCCATCATTGGTGCTAAAAACTGCAAGAATTACGGGTTTGCATTCTGATTCTTTCAACTTAAAAGTCAGAACACCAATCATACCCGTCACCCCAACAGCAACGATTCTGTTGCCATCTTTTGACCACGATAACGTCTGCAGTACTGTTTATGAAATTATTTGTTTATACAAACATCTGTTTAAAATTTTTTTTTAAATTTTAATATAATCACGCCTGACAGTATAGCAAATTACATGTAAAATGAGATTTCCTGAAGCAAATAATCATTACATAGAATAAGAATATTTTGATATGTTTTCTTAAAGGTAGCATTACAATGGTATGTACAGGCTGTCAAAGTTTTGTAAGCGTAGTTCGCGCATGTAGCAGAAGAGAGTGGGGAGTACGGCCGGCTGTAGAAGGGATGACGCACGTTAGATGCTTACTTTTGGCTCGTTCTACTCCAGCTGACTTTAAAGAAGGGATAGTAGCTATTACAGTCGAATATCTTATTATCTGTGGTCGGTAGACATTAGTGAAAAGCCCCCAAGGATACGCTAACCCTTCCACCATGTTGGAGGCCACTCTTTTAGGAAAAAGAGACTCCCGTAGGCCTAGACCAGGGGTCCTCACTAGGAATAGTTTGAGAGCCAAAAATTTTGCATACAATTTTCCTGAGGGCCGCAAGTACAAGAGGCACTAAATAACTGACAAACAATATGATTATAACATACGTTTATTACATTACCAACATAAATAAACTGTTTTGCGCATAAAAAAGTTTGAAAATGTCTTTTTTTTACTTTGTTAATTCTTTGAAGTTGATGGACGAAATTTTTCACAGTCCTCTAATGTGTTATCTATGTTGGCAGGTTGGGAAGAAACTGAAATTCTTAAAATGTTCTCAACATTCTCACTTGTTAGCCTAGATCTGTACTTGTTTTTTACAAACTTCAGCTTAGTGAAAAAACAATATATTCTGAGCACATTCAAGTAAGTTAGGAAATTTGTCCTTTTCAACAACCCTCTTTCTCCACCGAAAACATAAAGATATCTACCGGACACCCTATATGAATAACTTCCAGGTCCCTCTTTCCACCACCTTCATAATGAACTATATACCTGGCACCCTACTCAAAACAAACACAGTCTCTTTCTCCACAGAAAACATAAATATATCCACGTGCCACCCTATATAAATAACAACCAAGACCCTCTCTCTTTCTGCTTCTTAATGACGTATATACCTGCCACCCTACCCAAATAAAACAAGGTCTCTTTCTGCACCGAAAACAAACAGATATCTACCTGCCTCGCTGTATAAATAACATCCAAGTCCCTGTCTACACCAGCTTCATAATGACCTACCAAAAAAAAACAAGGACCCTCCTCCAAGGGCTTCATAATGACTTATATACCTGCTACCCTACCTAAATAAAACACAGTATCTTTCTCCACCGACAACATATAGATATCTACCTGCCGCAATACCTAAGTAACAACCGAGTGAGTATGTGCATGTGTGTGTGTGTTTGTGTGTGTGCATGTGCGTGTGTGTGTGTGTGTGTGAGTGTGCGCGCATGTGTGTGTGTGTGTGTGTGTGCCTAAATTCAATGTTCATTAGATTGTCTCTTGTCCCAAAAATTAATTTTATTACAGCCCTAGACCATTCAAATAAATTTTAAATATCACTTTTTCCAATATGTATCCAATGAAAAATCAACTGCACACAATGATTATGTTAATTTTCTACACATTACCTATATTGACATAATATAAAACATATACAATTCATAAACTAGATCACATACAACATATATAAATTTATTTAATAACTTTAAAACATAATCTCTAATAACTGTACTTACATCTCAACATCCAGAATTTTAGAACAATGAAGAAGTAGTTAAAGCTTTTCAATTTATTATGAACTATATAAAAAATAACACAAGCCAATGTTGTGAATGTTTTTGATGAATTAACTCTTGTTTATGTATTTTGTTAATCTGAGCCTGAAAATCATAATAAACTCGTATATGCTGTATCACCCACCAGTTAATCACAAATTAAAATTTAAAATAAAATAAATTACATTTTTCTCAGTTGTTCATTTTATTACAGTTTAACAGGCAGAGCAAATCAAATGTTTCTAGGTTCGTAGCACTGTTAAAAAATAAAGTTGTGCTATCCAAATGGTTTATTATGTTTGTGTGATTTAAGAAAGTTGTCTAAAAAAGGAATACAAGGTTTATAGATTTGCAGTGCTTATGCTATAGAGAGAGCTAAAGTGTCATTCAAATGGTTCTTAATTTTCTACTGTTTACGTTTTTTGTTATAACTCAAATAATATGAAAGTGATTTTACATCCAAACCTTTTGTCCACTATACCTCCGTAGAACATGGACCATGACTGCCTGTCCCTGAGCCTTCAGCTCCCCTTAGTGTATTGGTGACATTTTAAAGACCACTGAATTAGAATCTGATGAAGAGGTTCAGATAACTATGATGAATTTCAATGTTCTTTGGAAAATTTATAACCACAGCTGTTTACGTAAGTTAAGTTAGATGACTTCTTGAGACATTTGAGTATAACAATTGAAAAAAACACAGTTGCTTGACTTCAAAATTAAAAGGAAAACATTTATTGCCCCTTGATACTTACATTTACAAATTTAGGTTTAAAGATAAACAGTTTGCTCAGTTTTTCAGCAGAAAGGTGGATTTAGTCTACTGTAATGATATTTTTGGTCTAATAAACAAGTTCGTTATTTAGTATAATAACGATGATTGGAGGCTTTTTATAGACTCATCAGAAACTAGTTTAAAAGTTGTACTTTTTTACAATGGAAACACTTACAGTTCACTTCCTATTGCTCATTCACTCCACATGAAGGAGACATACGAAAATCTTGACACGATTCCTCAGAAAATCGGATATTCAGCTCACAATTGAATACTCTGTGGAGGTTTAAAAGTTGTTTGCATAATTTTTGCTCAGTAAAAGAAATTTACAAAATGTTCATGTTTTATTTGTGAATGTTATCGCACAGCAAGAGATAAACATTGGTCCACAAAACAATGGCCTGTAAGAAAGGTTTTAACTCCTGGTAAGATGAACATTTTGTACAAAACTGAGGTAGATCCAAAAAGGTCCTACTTCCCCCTCCACACATCAGGTTAGGCTTAATGAACTAGTTTGTAAAAGCCCCGCCTAAAGATGGAGAATGTTTTAAGTCTTTAAGTGAAAAATTTCCACCCATCATCAGAAGCCAAATGAAAAGATGTTTTTATTAGACCAGATATTTGTAAAATGATGTTCGATTCCAGCTTCAAAACAAAGATGACTAAGATGGAAAAGAGGCTTGAATTGAATTTAATCAAAGTGTAACCAAGTTTTAAGGTTTTGAGACAGACCCTAATGCGCTTATAGTAGCAGCTAATTCAAGTTTAAAAATGAGTGATGTCTAATGCACCTTGACGACCACAAAAAGAGAAATAACATACAAAAACAATAACTCCTACAATGATTCTATATTTCACTGTAGACCAAAAATTTAACAAAATACGTATTATTTGAATGATGTATAATCTTTATATATTTCGCTATTTTCCCTTTTCCTGATTATTATACAGTGCAATCTTGGCGAACCAACCTTAAATACTCGAAACATTCCAGTAATCCGAATAGTTGAAAATAAGCTATTTTATGTATAACAAATTTAGTGTCTGAGGTTAGTGGAAAGACAATGGCAGAAATTATTTCTATGAATGAAATGAGAGAGAAGAAGGTGTTCCATGAAAAACATTCAGCTGCACATTTGCATTTCCCGGAATTGTTTTATGTTGTCCTTCTTTGCAGTTTTTAAATAAATCCCCCTTAGTTCAATTAATAGTGTGGAATACTTAACAGTGAGTTTGGCCAGTTTTATTTTTGCTTTTCAAGAAACTTCTTCAATCTGGCCTGAGAATTTAATAATGGTAAATCAACAATCACTGATTGAAAAAAAATCATGCAAAATATCTTTCATAAGCATCAGCTTCAAAGGAAGGTACAGATAAAAGGCAGACAATGATCACAAATAGTTATCCACTTTTTGATTAAGCTATTATGAGTGGTTTTACAGGTACATTCACTTCAACTCCTCTTTCAGCCCCAATTGAAAAACAAAATTTCCAAACAAAAATCTATCTCTATGTAACTGACTTCATGGAGGCGAATGATGGCTGGCTTGACATATTAAAAAAAAAAAAACAAAGTATTCGTCACCTTACCATAACTGGCAAAAAGTTATCATGTGAGAGCTCAGCAGTAGACATATTTAAGCAGAAATTTTATGAAACAATCACACCTCATAATATTATTCCTGAGCAGATTCCAATATAGATAAGAGAACAAGTTTGTTCATCAACACGAATCTCACGCCCCTGGTCGAAAAATATCTAAAAAGTTATTAACTTTCATGAATTGTTCCAATGCAACAGAAAGTCATTAGCTGCAGATACTTGAAATTGGAAAAAAAAGCTTTGTGCTTTCAAAAATTTTGAACTGCCTGTTCCTTAAAAAGGTCATGCAAAAGCTTGGATGAACACGTTAATTTTTAACACCAGCGAAAAAGCATTTGGAATCCATGAATCTGGAACAAAAAGTCATTCTCTTTTTAGATACCTGCCCTGGTCATCCGCATGTACCTAATTTGGTTGGTGATGACGAAAAAATAACTGATTTTTTCCAACAAGCTGTACAAATATGATACAATCAATGTACCAAAACTTTATCCAAATAATCAAGTTCCATTAGCGTTCAGCTTTACTCTCACTTGTTGTTGCTCAAAAAAAGGAGTTGTTACATTAAAATATTTGAATCTCAAAGATAACCACAGTCTCTTTCTACACTGAAAACATAAAGATATCATCTACCTACCACCCTACCTAAATAAAGGCCGCCGCTATGAGACAGAACGAACTCTCTGTTGAAGATTTTTTGACACAATTCAATGTTTTAGATGCTTTGAGAATCAATGGATATTCTTGGAATGTAATTTCACAAAAAACTTTGAATGTCATTTAAAAAAAGGTCTGTGTATTTTTCACCACTGAAACTCAAGCGGGATCAGTAACAGAGTCTGATGAAATTGTTAATGTGATTGAAGAAGGTGTCGGGTGTACCCGACAACTCAATTTAGAAATGGATAATGATGATGTTCAAGAACTGCTGGATTTACTCAATCAGGAGCTGACAAATAATTGAAGAGCTCATTGAAATGCGTGAAGTAAAGTTATACCCCGACTTACATGAATTCGACTTACACTGCTATCCCTCGGTCCCACCTATCGCATAGACACGGGGTGTTACTGTATATATATATAAATTAATAAATACATTTTTTGGACTAGGAGACTGACAGACTTACCTTGGTAAGAGTCCACTCTGTAGTCTTGAAATAGAAACACATAAAAGCACTTAAACAATGATATATTTCAACCACACAGTGGTCTTAGTCAATCGAAGAGAAAACACAAAAAGAAATATGAGAGAATGAAAAAAAAAAAAAAAAAAATATATATATATATATATATATATATATATATATTGGAAAAAAATCAGTAGGTGGTTTATTGACTTTATTAAGTTACTCTTCCTGAAATGGGTTGGCAGTAATGATTGAAAGCACTATAAACATATAAGAAGAACTATTATTTACTTCAATATTCACTTGAGTTACTAGTTCTTCACTAAAACATTTGAACTAATGTAATAAGTTCAAATTATTTTTCTAGTGTCTTATTTTTTTGATTATTAAAGATTGCTGTTTTGTTTAACACAAGACTAATGACAACAATGTTCAGAATCCTTTGTGTAACCAGTAATATAATGAAAATACAGGAAATTGCAAAATTATTTTGTTATGCTATAGAATTGTTTAATTATATTTATAAACATACTATTCAAGATCTAAAATATATCACTACTATTTAAAAAGTATAATTTATACTCTATGTCGTATTTTAATTAGTGTCAGATGTAATTTAGTTCTGCATACCTCACATTATATTTTTGATAATTGTACAAAACGAGGTATTTGAAGTTACACACCAGGAGGCATTTATTAAAAGCCTATCTATATGATGGATGCTGGTCTGTGTACTGTAAAAGCAACCTCAGTCAATACATTACATACAAGCCAGTTATAAATGGTATAATAATCTACAAAATTCAATATTTGGATCTAGAAGTTATTTAAACAGCTAAAATAGGGGCCTACGCAGGAAAGCAGCTAGAGAGACCTTACCACCTTGAATACTCTGCAGACTGTGTAGTGAAACATGCCTAATTTAAATTTTAAATTCAAAATATAATGTATCAATTCATTAGCCTAAAGCTTTTGTATTACACTATAACACATGAACAAATGAAAATGTTTGGTGATTATTGTGATGATTATATAAACATGACTTAACCATTAAATACAACATTCTAACATATGTAGCTATCAACAGCACAAGACACATAAATCCATACAACATCAAAAAACACTTGAAGCAAATTAAACCCCCATAGCTCATAAATTAAATTTTCTACTTAAGCCTCACAAAACAGATATCCTTTAACACCTTTTAATTGACCACACCAGTACCCCACCCCATGTTGTAGCTAAATTTCTCTACAGAACTATATAAATTCATAAAAATTCACAAACATTGTTCTATAAAAAAATTCCTAAATTTTAATCAACACAACAAATTTTGAAAATTCTATTTAAGTACCCCACAAAACCCACATCAATGAAATCATGAATGGAACAAAATTAATCACATCACAAAATTACATGCATTGATAGCCAGCATCTTGAGATCAGGATTTAAACTCCACATTGAACCGAACCACACTTACAGTACAATAAATACTCAGGCGACATCAAATCTGCTATACATTCATCAATGATGTCACATAGTACAAATGAAATAAACCCCTAACACGTATCTTAATATCTCAATTCCACACATACAAAACTAACATGCAAACAGAAAGAAACAGTTGTTTTACTTACTTTGACCTAACAATTACATGTACAGACAAACCAACACAAATTTAACAAGTTGACCCTACGTACTTAAGCATTTCCGATATTCTAACCAAATGTAGTCTAGCCGATGATGAATAGTCCTTCATTTTGCGTATAACTGCAAGAAGTGTCTGCGTTTGTAAGTAACCTATAAGTGTAAATACCAAGCTTACACGTCACCCCAGCAGTAAAAAATCCTACTGACATCTCTACGCCCAAAGCACTGTTGTTGAAGTGTGATTTACGAGACGTTACCTAACAATCGGA
Source organism: Prosapia bicincta (assembly GCA_036971475.1). Lineage (NCBI taxonomy): Eukaryota > Metazoa > Arthropoda > Insecta > Hemiptera > Cercopidae > Prosapia > Prosapia bicincta. Next base: position 125,777,140 of record JBAIZL010000006.1, read on the forward strand.
ACAAACAATAGAAAGTAGATACTTGAAGTTTCTCCTTTGCCTCAATCTTATATCTAAGTAAAAGTGTAAAGACTACACTTTTGTAAAAATGTAAAAATATTAAAGCTAATTACATGATTTAGTTTTTAGACTAATTTTATATCTTATATACTAATTTTTAATTTGCTATCATATCTGCTATCATAAACACATCTGGCAGTTATAAAATTAAATGTAAAAAGACATTTCTTGAAAGTAATATTTAAAACATAGAATAACACTATTCTGGCATAATTTCTTAATGGTATCTATAGTTAAAACATTAAATACTTAAATTTTATCGATATTCTAATCAAATATAGTCTAGGCGATGATGAATCCTCCTTCATTGGTGCTCAAAACTGCAAGAATTACGTGCAAGCATTGAAGACTGACTCTTTCAACTTAAAAGTTAGTCACCAATCATACACGTCACCCTAACAGCAACGACCCTCTTGCCATCTCTTGACCACCAGAACGTCTGCAGAACTGTTTATGATATTGTTTGTTTATACAAACATCCATTTTAATTTTTTTTTAATTTTCATATAAACACATCTGACAGTTTAGCAAATTACATGTAAAATGAAAATATTCATTACATAGAAAAGGAATATTTTTATATGTTTTCTTAAAGGTAGCATTACAATGGTATGTACTTGGGTTTTTCAGATCTTCTAATCAAATGTAGTCTAGCCAATGATGAAATGTTCTAGATTTTACGAAACACTGCAAGAATGAAGTGTCGGCGTTGGTGAGTAACTCTTCAAACTTATTTTATATTTATTACAGAATGTTATTCCATTTTTTTTATTAGTGGTCGCATAAACACATCTGGCAGTTGAAAAATTAAAATATTTACATTTAATGTAAAATGACATTTCTTGGCGCTAATATTTAAAACGTTGAAAAATACTATTCTGGCATCATTTCCTAATAGTTAAAAAATACATTAAGACTCTAAGTTTTTCCGATATTCCAATCAAACATAGCCTAGACGATGATAAACGTCCTTCACTGGTGCGCAAAACTGCAAGAATTTCGGATTCGCCTTGGTGTCGAACTCTTTCAACTTCAAAGTAAAAACACCAATCAAACCCGTCACTCCAACAGCAACAAACCTGTTTCCAACTCTTAACCTGTAGCACTGATGATGAAATTGTAGTTACACAACTTTTTTACAATAGACACACAATCGGAAATACATACATGCGGCGTCTCCTTTGCCAAGAAGTCTCAAGTCTAAGTCACAGTCTACTACGTTCTTTACATGTTAAAACGTCTTCAAAAGTTTATGAATTGAAGCACAATCTTTTTAAAGTAAAGTGAAACCATGGTGAGAGGTTGTACAATAATTAAAAAAGAGCTTCATAATAACGTATATACCTCCCACATAACCGAAATAAAACACAGTTTTTTTCTCCATCTAAAACATAAAGATATCTACCTGCCACCCTACCTAAATAACAAAAAAGACCCTCTCTCCAAGAGCTTCATAATAAAGTCTATACCTGCCACTATACTGAAAAAAAACAGTGTCTTTTTCCACCAAAAAACTAGAGAAATCTACCAGCCACCCCATATAAATAGCAACCAGGTCCCTCTCTCCAAGAGTTTGATAATGATGTATATAACTGCCACCCTACCCAAATAAAACACAGTTTCGTTCTCCACTGATAATATAAATATATCTACCAGCCACCCCATATAAATAACAACCTGGTCCCTCTCTCCACCAGCTTCATAATGACGGATATACCTGCAACTATGCCGGATTATATCACAGTCTCTTTCTCCATCAAAAACTTAAAGATATCTACCTGCCACCGCATATAAAAAACGACCAGGTCCCTCTCTCCAAAAGCTTCATAATGACGTATATACCTACCATCCTTCAGAAATAAAACACAGTTTCTTTCTCCACCGAAAACATAAACATATCTACCTGTCACACTATATAAATATCAACACGGTCCCTCTCTCCACCATCTTCATAATGACGTATATACCTGCCATCCTACCGGAATATATCACAGTCTCTTTCTCCAATGAAATCATAAAGATATCTACCTGGTACCTTATATAAATAACATCCAGGTCCCTCTCTCCACCAGCTTCATATTGACTTATATACCTGCCACAATATCGAAATAAAACAGAATCTTTCTCCACCGAAATCATAAAGATATCTACCTGGTACCTTATATAAATAACATCCAGGTCCCTCTCTTCACCAGTTTCATAATGACGTATATACCTGCCATCCTACCTAAATAAAACAAAGTCTTTTTCTCCACCGAAAACATAAAGATATCTACCTGCTACCGCATAGAAAAACCAACCGGGTCCCTCTCTCCACCAGCTTCATAATGACATATATACCTGCCACCCTACCATAATAAAACACAGTCTCTTTCTCCACCAAGGAAGATTCTCAATAAAGGAATATATTTTCCAACAATCTATTTATTTGAAGTTTTTTAGGGAAGGGTTTTACTTCAGTCAGATTTGTAATAATGTTTTGTTTACAGTATTTTATGTTCATTAATTTAGGTAAACTTCCCTATTTAGTAATCCTAGAATGTGCTGCTCTTTTCTTACTGGAAATAGTATCTTTGGATGTCATTGCATCATTACCTATATTTTAAATAATATGAACATTTTTTGTGTAATTGTTATCTTATTTTATTGTTTCATATCTTAGTTGTGAGTTGAACGTTCATAGTTATAATCACTCTCACTAACTCTCTTTTTTACAATCATTGAAGTACTCTCTGACTCCACAAACCAACTCGAAATCTCTCTTTCATTAGGGCGAGGATTGTATTTCAAAATTATACAAGTAACATTATACTCAAACGCACATGAAAAGACTGCAAAATATAAACACGCAATAAATAAAAATATCGCACTATAAACACACAATAAATACTAAAACAAAATAAAACAACACAAAATTTAAAAAACACAAACATAATGGTCAACTGTGTATAAACCTTCTAAAAGTCAAAGTGATTTGATAGGTTAACAGTTAAATTACTAGGATCATGTACATAGATAAATGCTGCACCCCCTATCTCTTAAATACAAAGATGAATGATTGTTAAAATATTAAGAAATGCTGCCAATTACATCCAACTGGATGTAGGTTAGTTTTAAGTACTGTCTGTTATAAAATGGAAATATTTTATAGAGTATTTTTTATTTGTTAGAAAAAATTTAACAAATTATGTGTTAAATCTGATTGGAAGTTATATATATTTTTTATCAAGTTTTGCTACTACATTTCAGTGAATATATTATTGACTTACATTTTATGTCATATAAAATTTTGCGATGTGTCCCAATCTTCAAAAATATCCTTTGGCCATTACAAGTAAATAAATTTTAAAAAATTTAATCCACATGCATTATTCAAAATAATAAATCGCAGGTATTTTAATGGGGGGTCTGCTAGAACTAAATTAAATCTAACAGAAATTAAAATGAGACCTAGAATATAAATTACACTTTTTAAATATGTAGTCAGGATATGTTTTTGACCTTGATAATTAAGTTTATAAATATAATTAAACAATTATATAGCACAACAAAATAATTTTGCAATTTCCTGTATTTTCAATATATTACTGGTTACACAAATGATTCATAACATTCTCGTCATTAATCTTGTGTTATATTAAAAATGTTTTCTTTATGAATCTTTTTTTAGGAACAAATAAATTTATAACTAAAGACACTTGTAAATAAATAACTTTTAATAAAAACTAGGTACTCATGTGATGATGGAATCAATTATAAATAATTTAATGTTAAATATAATTACCTTATATAACTAGATTCATTTCCTCTTCATTGAGTTGACAAGAGTTTTTAGTGAAAAACTTGTAGCTCAAATGAAGATGGAATCAAATAATAGTTTCTTATATGTTTATAGCGCCTTCAGTAATGACTACCAACCCATTTCACTAAGTGTTTTTTCTTGCTCTGTTGTTCAGTGACAATACAGTACCGGAGAATTCAAGAGCTGTGATGTGTGAATAATTTTCCCATCAAGCCTTAAGAACCATTACATTCGATGGAAGGTGATGTTGAGTTAGCAAAGTTCAATAATTTTTTCATCCATAAGAGATATTTGATAATTTTAGAAACCAAGGTATTTAGAGTTACACACCGGAATCAATAATTAACAGCCTATCTAGTTGGATGTTATTCTGCGTACTGTAAATGCAAGTTCAGTCAATACATTACATACAAGCCAGTTATAAATGGTATAATAATCTACACAATTCAATATTTGGATCTAGAAGTTATTTAAACAGCTAAAATTGGAACAAGCCGCTACAGACCTTACCACATTGAATTGTCTGCAGACAGTGTAGTGAAACATGCCTAATTTAAATTCTAAATAAAATATAATGTATCAATTTACTAGCGTAAAGCTTTCGTAGATCACTAAAACACATGAACAAATGGAAATGGGTGAGCTCTTAGGAGAACCATCTATTTTGGCTATAGAAATTGTCATCGTAGGTGAAGTAAATTGGTGATTATTTTGTTGATTATATAAAAATTGATTAAACCATTAAATAGAGAAATTCAAAGAAATGAAGCTATCAACAACACAATACACATAAATCCATATAACAGCAAAAAACACTTTAAACAAATTAAACCCCAGTAGCTCGTAAACTAAACACTATACTTGAGTTCCCCAAAATGAATATCCTTTAACTCCCATTAATCAACCCCATCAGGCCTCATCCAATCTTGTATCTAAATTTTCCTACAGAACTATTTAAACTTGTAAAATTCACAAGCACTGTTGTATTAAAAATTCCCCAATTTTATTGAACACAAAATATGTTGAAAATTCCATAAATTTACCCCACAAAAACCAAATCAATGAAATCATTAATGAATCAAAATTAATCACATCACAAAATTACGAGCATTCATAGCAACCGTCTTAATGACAAGATTCCAACTTCACTGAAAACTAGCCTAAAAACAAACCAACACCCAAACCACACCTCTAACAACAAAATTTCATAAACCTAACTAAAACACAATTCACTGAAAATGAAAAAAATTATAATAACAAATGCTTTCAAACATAACCTACCCAATTTTGACAAAAACCAAATAATAAAAAACCTAATAGTTGACACAGAATCTAATATCTATAAAATTACCCACCAAAACACTGAACACATAAGAAACAACATTAATAATAATATTAACCTAATAAAAACCCAAAAAAACAAAGCAATATATAAACAAAAAAGAAATTATGCAACTCAAAGAAAACTACAAAAATATCTGCATATAATGGAATCTCTAGTTATCATCCAGGTAATTCTATTTTGACCCTGCTTGTGATTGCAGACAGTGACAACTTCAAACAGACACTACCTTTCCTTTGCCTTGTCAATCTATCAGTACTAGATTAGAAATCTATCTATCTGGAAGACTGTTGGAGTTAGTGTACCAGTTTTTTATTAGTGTTTTAAAAATCAGTGGCGTGGTAAGATTTTTAACTTCACTCTCATAGTTTTATAAACATATGTTTTTAATTTATCTACAAAAATTGTAATATCTAATTTTATCTTTTTGAGTTATATCTGTGAATGGATATGAGTGTTAAGTAACAGCTGCAAGGACTATTTGGTGTAAGAGGGAGTAGATACAACACATAATTCTCTGCCAGTCTAGTTCTAACCATAAATGTCTTTGTATAACTGCAAAAATACAGATGACTCCTGCTACTCAACTAATTTCTGTAGTTTTTTTGTTCATTTTTATATTATTTACGAAGTAGTATATTTTTTTTCTGAGAGTTCGTGGTATTTCATTATCTTGTGTGTACAGAGTTTTATTATTCTTCACTATACAAGTAATAGCTACCTCCAGAACATAAACATAAAAAGGGAGCCTTGAAGTATTTTTGGGCACAAACCAAATGCTCCCAAAAAAATTAAGAAAAATGTAATTGTACTATGCACAATGTATTTTAATGATAAATTAGAAGCAACAAATAATGACGCATATAAAGCGAAAATTATAACTGTCTACAATGGTGGAAAAAGTGGAATGATGTTGAGGACCGAATAAAACAAAGTATATTTTAATCACTTTTATAGGTAAAAGTGATTAAATAAGTTTCTTGGAACGTAATGGACTACAAAATTCAAGAAAGATTAAGATAACAAATAATTGTTGCATAATTGAAGCTTAAAAGAAACAATTTTTTAATTTTTATTGAGCAAATGGGACAGAACTAATACCTACATAACAATACATATGAATATTTCAGAATAGTATTGTAAATATTGATTTCAGAAGAGTATTTCAGAAAGAACTTCAATCATTTTTTCAAAATTCTATTAGGACAATTTACTAAGTGCTCTGAAAAAAACCTATTCAAAAACTACCAAAGAAATTGCTAGATCTTAATTTCAAGTTCCACTTAAGAGAGGTAAAATATTTCTTGATCATTTTAATGTTTTAAAAAACATTTATAGGTTTTCACTATACATTGAAGTGGAGATTCTGTAGTGAAACCAATATACTACTTGTTTTAGGTTTTTTCCTCTTAGTTGAAAAGAAATACAATAAATATATTAGCATCAAATAATATTATTCAATTTTGAGTAAGTATGTAGGTAAACAATTACTTGTTCTATAGTTAAAACATCAAGTACTTAACATTTATCGATATTTTAATCAAATTTGGTCAAATGATGAATCCTCCATCATTGGTGCTAAAAACTGCAAGAATTACGGGTTTGCATTCTGATTCTTTCAACTTAAAAGTCAGAACACCAATCATACCCGTCACCCCAACAGCAACGATTCTGTTGCCATCTTTTGACCACGATAACGTCTGCAGTACTGTTTATGAAATTATTTGTTTATACAAACATCTGTTTAAAATTTTTTTTTAAATTTTAATATAATCACGCCTGACAGTATAGCAAATTACATGTAAAATGAGATTTCCTGAAGCAAATAATCATTACATAGAATAAGAATATTTTGATATGTTTTCTTAAAGGTAGCATTACAATGGTATGTACAGGCTGTCAAAGTTTTGTAAGCGTAGTTCGCGCATGTAGCAGAAGAGAGTGGGGAGTACGGCCGGCTGTAGAAGGGATGACGCACGTTAGATGCTTACTTTTGGCTCGTTCTACTCCAGCTGACTTTAAAGAAGGGATAGTAGCTATTACAGTCGAATATCTTATTATCTGTGGTCGGTAGACATTAGTGAAAAGCCCCCAAGGATACGCTAACCCTTCCACCATGTTGGAGGCCACTCTTTTAGGAAAAAGACTCCCGTAGGCCTAGACCAGGGGTCCTCACTAGGAATAGTTTGAGAGCCAAAAATTTTGCATACAATTTTCCTGAGGGCCGCAAGTACAAGAGGCACTAAATAACTGACAAACAATATGATTATAACATACGTTTATTACATTACCAACATAAATAAACTGTTTTGCGCATAAAAAAGTTTGAAAATGTCTTTTTTTTACTTTGTTAATTCTTTGAAGTTGATGGACGAAATTTTTCACAGTCCTCTAATGTGTTATCTATGTTGGCAGGTTGGGAAGAAACTGAAATTCTTAAAATGTTCTCAACATTCTCACTTGTTAGCCTAGATCTGTACTTGTTTTTTACAAACTTCAGCTTAGTGAAAAAACAATATATTCTGAGCACATTCAAGTAAGTTAGGAAATTTGTCCTTTTCAACAACCCTCTTTCTCCACCGAAAACATAAAGATATCTACCGGACACCCTATATGAATAACTTCCAGGTCCCTCTTTCCACCACCTTCATAATGAACTATATACCTGGCACCCTACTCAAAACAAACACAGTCTCTTTCTCCACAGAAAACATAAATATATCCACGTGCCACCCTATATAAATAACAACCAAGACCCTCTCTCTTTCTGCTTCTTAATGACGTATATACCTGCCACCCTACCCAAATAAAACAAGGTCTCTTTCTGCACCGAAAACAAACAGATATCTACCTGCCTCGCTGTATAAATAACATCCAAGTCCCTGTCTACACCAGCTTCATAATGACCTACCAAAAAAAAACAAGGACCCTCCTCCAAGGGCTTCATAATGACTTATATACCTGCTACCCTACCTAAATAAAACACAGTATCTTTCTCCACCGACAACATATAGATATCTACCTGCCGCAATACCTAAGTAACAACCGAGTGAGTATGTGCATGTGTGTGTGTGTTTGTGTGTGTGCATGTGCGTGTGTGTGTGTGTGTGTGAGTGTGCGCGCATGTGTGTGTGTGTGTGTGTGTGCCTAAATTCAATGTTCATTAGATTGTCTCTTGTCCCAAAAATTAATTTTATTACAGCCCTAGACCATTCAAATAAATTTTAAATATCACTTTTTCCAATATGTATCCAATGAAAAATCAACTGCACACAATGATTATGTTAATTTTCTACACATTACCTATATTGACATAATATAAAACATATACAATTCATAAACTAGATCACATACAACATATATAAATTTATTTAATAACTTTAAAACATAATCTCTAATAACTGTACTTACATCTCAACATCCAGAATTTTAGAACAATGAAGAAGTAGTTAAAGCTTTTCAATTTATTATGAACTATATAAAAAATAACACAAGCCAATGTTGTGAATGTTTTTGATGAATTAACTCTTGTTTATGTATTTTGTTAATCTGAGCCTGAAAATCATAATAAACTCGTATATGCTGTATCACCCACCAGTTAATCACAAATTAAAATTTAAAATAAAATAAATTACATTTTTCTCAGTTGTTCATTTTATTACAGTTTAACAGGCAGAGCAAATCAAATGTTTCTAGGTTCGTAGCACTGTTAAAAAATAAAGTTGTGCTATCCAAATGGTTTATTATGTTTGTGTGATTTAAGAAAGTTGTCTAAAAAAGGAATACAAGGTTTATAGATTTGCAGTGCTTATGCTATAGAGAGAGCTAAAGTGTCATTCAAATGGTTCTTAATTTTCTACTGTTTACGTTTTTTGTTATAACTCAAATAATATGAAAGTGATTTTACATCCAAACCTTTTGTCCACTATACCTCCGTAGAACATGGACCATGACTGCCTGTCCCTGAGCCTTCAGCTCCCCTTAGTGTATTGGTGACATTTTAAAGACCACTGAATTAGAATCTGATGAAGAGGTTCAGATAACTATGATGAATTTCAATGTTCTTTGGAAAATTTATAACCACAGCTGTTTACGTAAGTTAAGTTAGATGACTTCTTGAGACATTTGAGTATAACAATTGAAAAAAACACAGTTGCTTGACTTCAAAATTAAAAGGAAAACATTTATTGCCCCTTGATACTTACATTTACAAATTTAGGTTTAAAGATAAACAGTTTGCTCAGTTTTTCAGCAGAAAGGTGGATTTAGTCTACTGTAATGATATTTTTGGTCTAATAAACAAGTTCGTTATTTAGTATAATAACGATGATTGGAGGCTTTTTATAGACTCATCAGAAACTAGTTTAAAAGTTGTACTTTTTTACAATGGAAACACTTACAGTTCACTTCCTATTGCTCATTCACTCCACATGAAGGAGACATACGAAAATCTTGACACGATTCCTCAGAAAATCGGATATTCAGCTCACAATTGAATACTCTGTGGAGGTTTAAAAGTTGTTTGCATAATTTTTGCTCAGTAAAAGAAATTTACAAAATGTTCATGTTTTATTTGTGAATGTTATCGCACAGCAAGAGATAAACATTGGTCCACAAAACAATGGCCTGTAAGAAAGGTTTTAACTCCTGGTAAGATGAACATTTTGTACAAAACTGAGGTAGATCCAAAAAGGTCCTACTTCCCCCTCCACACATCAGGTTAGGCTTAATGAACTAGTTTGTAAAAGCCCCGCCTAAAGATGGAGAATGTTTTAAGTCTTTAAGTGAAAAATTTCCACCCATCATCAGAAGCCAAATGAAAAGATGTTTTTATTAGACCAGATATTTGTAAAATGATGTTCGATTCCAGCTTCAAAACAAAGATGACTAAGATGGAAAAGAGGCTTGAATTGAATTTAATCAAAGTGTAACCAAGTTTTAAGGTTTTGAGACAGACCCTAATGCGCTTATAGTAGCAGCTAATTCAAGTTTAAAAATGAGTGATGTCTAATGCACCTTGACGACCACAAAAAGAGAAATAACATACAAAAACAATAACTCCTACAATGATTCTATATTTCACTGTAGACCAAAAATTTAACAAAATACGTATTATTTGAATGATGTATAATCTTTATATATTTCGCTATTTTCCCTTTTCCTGATTATTATACAGTGCAATCTTGGCGAACCAACCTTAAATACTCGAAACATTCCAGTAATCCGAATAGTTGAAAATAAGCTATTTTATGTATAACAAATTTAGTGTCTGAGGTTAGTGGAAAGACAATGGCAGAAATTATTTCTATGAATGAAATGAGAGAGAAGAAGGTGTTCCATGAAAAACATTCAGCTGCACATTTGCATTTCCCGGAATTGTTTTATGTTGTCCTTCTTTGCAGTTTTTAAATAAATCCCCCTTAGTTCAATTAATAGTGTGGAATACTTAACAGTGAGTTTGGCCAGTTTTATTTTTGCTTTTCAAGAAACTTCTTCAATCTGGCCTGAGAATTTAATAATGGTAAATCAACAATCACTGATTGAAAAAAAATCATGCAAAATATCTTTCATAAGCATCAGCTTCAAAGGAAGGTACAGATAAAAGGCAGACAATGATCACAAATAGTTATCCACTTTTTGATTAAGCTATTATGAGTGGTTTTACAGGTACATTCACTTCAACTCCTCTTTCAGCCCCAATTGAAAAACAAAATTTCCAAACAAAAATCTATCTCTATGTAACTGACTTCATGGAGGCGAATGATGGCTGGCTTGACATATCAAAAAAAAAAAACAAAGTATTCGTCACCTTACCATAACTGGCAAAAAGTTATCATGTGAGAGCTCAGCAGTAGACATATTTAAGCAGAAATTTTATGAAACAATCACACCTCATAATATTATTCCTGAGCAGATTCCAATATAGATAAGAGAACAAGTTTGTTCATCAACACGAATCTCACGCCCCTGGTCGAAAAATATCTAAAAAGTTATTAACTTTCATGAATTGTTCCAATGCAACAGAAAGTCATTAGCTGCAGATACTTGAAATTGGAAAAAAAAGCTTTGTGCTTTCAAAAATTTTGAACTGCCTGTTCCTTAAAAAGGTCATGCAAAAGCTTGGATGAACACGTTAATTTTTAACACCAGCGAAAAAGCATTTGGAATCCATGAATCTGGAACAAAAAGTCATTCTCTTTTTAGATACCTGCCCTGGTCATCCGCATGTACCTAATTTGGTTGGTGATGACGAAAAAATAACTGATTTTTTCCAACAAGCTGTACAAATATGATACAATCAATGTACCAAAACTTTATCCAAATAATCAAGTTCCATTAGCGTTCAGCTTTACTCTCACTTGTTGTTGCTCAAAAAAAGGAGTTGTTACATTAAAATATTTGAATCTCAAAGATAACCACAGTCTCTTTCTACACTGAAAACATAAAGATATCATCTACCTACCACCCTACCTAAATAAAGGCCGCCGCTATGAGACAGAACGAACTCTCTGTTGAAGATTTTTTGACACAATTCAATGTTTTAGATGCTTTGAGAATCAATGGATATTCTTGGAATGTAATTTCACAAAAAACTTTGAATGTCATTTAAAAAAAGGTCTGTGTATTTTTCACCACTGAAACTCAAGCGGGATCAGTAACAGAGTCTGATGAAATTGTTAATGTGATTGAAGAAGGTGTCGGGTGTACCCGACAACTCAATTTAGAAATGGATAATGATGATGTTCAAGAACTGCTGGATTTACTCAATCAGGAGCTGACAAATAATTGAAGAGCTCATTGAAATGCGTGAAGTAAAGTTATACCCCGACTTACATGAATTCGACTTACACTGCTATCCCTCGGTCCCACCTATCGCATAGACACGGGGTGTTACTGTATATATATATAAATTAATAAATACATTTTTTGGACTAGGAGACTGACAGACTTACCTTGGTAAGAGTCCACTCTGTAGTCTTGAAATAGAAACACATAAAAGCACTTAAACAATGATATATTTCAACCACACAGTGGTCTTAGTCAATCGAAGAGAAAACACAAAAAGAAATATGAGAGAATGAAAAATGAAAAAAAAAAATATATATATATATATATATATATATATATATATATATATTGGAAAAAAATCAGTAGGTGGTTTATTGACTTTATTAAGTTACTCTTTCTGAAATGGGTTGGCAGTAATGATTGAAAGCACTATAAACATATAAGAAGAACTATTATTTACTTCAATATTCACTTGAGTTACTAGTTCTTCACTAAAACATTTGAACTAATGTAATAAGTTCAAATTATTTTTCTAGTGTCTTATTTTTTTGATTATTAAAGATTGCTGTTTTGTTTAACACAAGACTAATGACAACAATGTTCAGAATCCTTTGTGTAACCAGTAATATAATGAAAATACAGGAAATTGCAAAATTATTTTGTTATGCTATAGAATTGTTTAATTATATTTATAAACATACTATTCAAGATCTAAAATATATCACTACTATTTAAAAAGTATAATTTATACTCTATGTCGTATTTTAATTAGTGTCAGATGTAATTTAGTTCTGCATACCTCACATTATATTTTTGATAATTGTACAAAACGAGGTATTTGAAGTTACACACCAGGAGGCATTTATTAAAAGCCTATCTATATGATGGATGCTGGTCTGTGTACTGTAAAAGCAACCTCAGTCAATACATTACATACAAGCCAGTTATAAATGGTATAATAATCTACAAAATTCAATATTTGGATCTAGAAGTTATTTAAACAGCTAAAATAGGGGCCTACGCAGGAAAGCAGCTAGAGAGACCTTACCACCTTGAATACTCTGCAGACTGTGTAGTGAAACATGCCTAATTTAAATTTTAAATTCAAAATATAATGTATCAATTCATTAGCCTAAAGCTTTTGTATTACACTATAACACATGAACAAATGAAAATGTTTGGTGATTATTGTGATGATTATATAAACATGACTTAACCATTAAATACAACATTCTAACATATGTAGCTATCAACAGCACAAGACACATAAATCCATACAACATCAAAAAACACTTGAAGCAAATTAAACCCCCATAGCTCATAAATTAAATTTTCTACTTAAGCCTCACAAAACAGATATCCTTTAACACCTTTTAATTGACCACACCAGTACCCCACCCCATGTTGTAGCTAAATTTCTCTACAGAACTATATAAATTCATAAAAATTCACAAACATTGTTCTATAAAAAAATTCCTAAATTTTAATCAACACAACAAATTTTGAAAATTCTATTTAAGTACCCCACAAAACCCACATCAATGAAATCATGAATGGAACAAAATTAATCACATCACAAAATTACATGCATTGATAGCCAGCATCTTGAGATCAGGATTTAAACTCCACATTGAACCGAACCACACTTACAGTACAATAAATACTCAGGCGACATCAAATCTGCTATACATTCATCAATGATGTCACATAGTACAAATGAAATAAACCCCTAACACGTATCTTAATATCTCAATTCCACACATACAAAACTAACATGCACTATCAAAACAGAAAGAAACAGTTGTTTTACTTACTTTGACCTAACAATTACATGTACAGACAAACCAACACAAATTTAACAAGTTGACCCTACGTACTTAAGCATTTCCGATATTCTAACCAAATGTAGTCTAGCCGATGATGAATAGTCCTTCATTTTGCGTATAACTGCAAGAAGTGTCTGCGTTTGTAAGTAACCTATAAGTGTAAATACCAAGCTTACACGTCACCCCAGCAGTAAAAAATCCTACTGACATCTCTACGCCCAAAGCACTGTTGTTGAAGTGTGATTTACGAGACGTTACCTAACAATCGGAACAAACAATAGAAAGTAGATACTTGAAGTTTCTCCTTTGCCTCAATCTTATATCTAAGTAAAAGTGTAAAGACTACACTTTTGTAAAAATGTAAAAATATTAAAGCTAATTACATGATTTAGTTTTTAGACTAATTTTATATCTTATATACTAATTTTTAATTTGCTATCATATCTGCTATCATAAACACATCTGGCAGTTATAAAATTAAATGTAAAAAGACATTTCTTGAAAGTAATATTTAAAACATAGAATAACACTATTCTGGCATAATTTCTTAATGGTATCTATAGTTAAAACATTAAATACTTAAATTTTATCGATATTCTAATCAAATATAGTCTAGGCGATGATGAATCCTCCTTCATTGGTGCTCAAAACTGCAAGAATTACGTGCAAGCATTGAAGACTGACTCTTTCAACTTAAAAGTTAGTCACCAATCATACACGTCACCCTAACAGCAACGACCCTCTTGCCATCTCTTGACCACCAGAACGTCTGCAGAACTGTTTATGATATTGTTTGTTTATACAAACATCCATTTTAATTTTTTTTTAATTTTCATATAAACACATCTGACAGTGTAGCAAATTACATGTAAAATGAAAATATTCATTACATAGAAAAGGAATATTTTTATATGTTTTCTTAAAGGTAGCATTACAATGGTATGTACTTGGGTTTTTCAGATCTTCTAATCAAATGTAGTCTAGCCAATGATGAAATGTTCTAGATTTTACGAAACACTGCAAGAATGAAGTGTCGGCGTTGGTGAGTAACTCTTCAAACTTATTTTATATTTATTACAGAATGTTATTCCATTTTTTTTATTAGTGGTCGCATAAACACATCTGGCAGTTGAAAAATTAAAATATTTACATTTAATGTAAAATGACATTTCTTGACGCTAATATTTAAAACGTTGAAAAATACTATTCTGGCATCATTTCCTAATAGTTAAAAAATACATTAAGACTCTAAGTTTTTCCGATATTCCAATCAAACATAGCCTAGACGATGATAAACGTCCTTCACTGGTGCGCAAAACTGCAAGAATTTCGGATTCGCCTTGGTGTCGAACTCTTTCAACTTCAAAGTAAAAACACCAATCAAACCCGTCACTCCAACAGCAACAAACCTGTTTCCAACTCTTAACCTGTAGCACTGATGATGAAATTGTAGTTACACAACTTTTTTACAATAGACACACAATCGGAAATACATACATGCGGCGTCTCCTTTGCCAAGAAGTCTCAAGTCGAAGTCACAGTCTACTACGTTCTTTACATGTTAAAACGTCTTCAAAAGTTTATGAATTGAAGCACAATCTTTTTAAAGTAAAGTGAAACCATGGTGAGAGGTTGTACAATAATTAAAAAAGAGCTTCATAATAACGTATATACCTCCCACATAACCGAAATAAAACACAGTTTTTTTCTCCATCTAAAACATAAAGATATCTACCTGCCACCCTACCTAAATAACAAAAAAGACCCTCTCTCCAAGAGCTTCATAATAAAGTCTATACCTGCCACTATACTGAAAAAAAACAGTGTCTTTTTCCACCAAAAAACTAGAGAAATCTACCAGCCACCCCATATAAATAGCAACCAGGTCCCTCTCTCCAAGAGTTTGATAATGATGTATATAACTGCCACCCTACCCAAATAAAACACAGTTTCGTTCTCCACTGATAATATAAATATATCTACCAGCCACCCCATATAAATAACAACCTGGTCCCTCTCTCCACCAGCTTCATAATGACGGATATACCTGCAACTATGCCGGATTATATCACAGTCTCTTTCTCCATCAAAAACTTAAAGATATCTACCTGCCACCGCATATAAAAAACGACCAGGTCCCTCTCTCCAAAAGCTTCATAATGACGTATATACCTACCATCCTTCAGAAATAAAACACAGTTTCTTTCTCCACCGAAAACATAAACATATCTACCTGTCACACTATATAAATATCAACACGGTCCCTCTCTCCACCATCTTCATAATGACGTATATACCTGCCATCCTACCGGAATATATCACAGTCTCTTTCTCCAATGAAATCATAAAGATATCTACCTGGTACCTTATATAAATAACATCCAGGTCCCTCTCTCCACCAGCTTCATATTGACTTATATACCTGCCACAATATCGAAATAAAACAGAATCTTTCTCCACCGAAATCATAAAGATATCTACCTGGTACCTTATATAAATAACATCCAGGTCCCTCTCTTCACCAGTTTCATAATGACGTATATACCTGCCATCCTACCTAAATAAAACAAAGTCTTTTTCTCCACCGAAAACATAAAGATATCTACCTGCTACCGCATAGAAAAACCAACCGGGTCCCTCTCTCCACCAGCTTCATAATGACATATATACCTGCCACCCTACCATAATAAAACACAGTCTCTTTCTCCACCAAGGAAGATTCTCAATAAAGGAATATATTTTCCAACAATCTATTTATTTGAAGTTTTTTAGGGAAGGGTTTTACTTCAGTCAGATTTGTAATAATGTTTTGTTTACAGTATTTTATGTTCATTAATTTAGGTAAACTTCCCTATTTAGTAATCCTAGAATGTGCTGCTCTTTTCTTACTGGAAATAGTATCTTTGGATGTCATTGCATCATTACCTATATTTTAAATAATATGAACATTTTTTGTGTAATTGTTATCTTATTTTATTGTTTCATATCTTAGTTGTGAGTTGAACGTTCATAGTTATAATCACTCTCACTAACTCTCTTTTTTACAATCATTGAAGTACTCTCTGACTCCACAAACCAACTCGAAATCTCTCTTTCATTAGGGCGAGGATTGTATTTCAAAATTATACAAGTAACATTATACTCAAACGCACATGAAAAGACTGCAAAATATAAACACGCAATAAATAAAAATATCGCACTATAAACACACAATAAATACTAAAACAAAATAAAACAACACAAAATTTAAAAAACACAAACATAATGGTCAACTGTGTATAAACCTTCTAAAAGTCAAAGTGATTTGATAGGTTAACAGTTAAATTACTAGGATCATGTACATAGATAAATGCTGCACCCCCTATCTCTTAAATACAAAGATGAATGATTGTTAAAATATTAAGAAATGCTGCCAATTACATCCAACTGGATGTAGGTTAGTTTTAAGTACTGTCTGTTATAAAATGGAAATATTTTATAGAGTATTTTTTATTTGTTAGAAAAAATTTAACAAATTATGTGTTAAATCTGATTGGAAGTTATATATATTTTTTATCAAGTTTTGCTACTACATTTCAGTGAATATATTATTGACTTACATTTTATGTCATATAAAATTTTGCGATGTGTCCCAATCTTCAAAAATATCCTTTGGCCATTACAAGTAAATAAATTTTAAAAAATTTAATCCACATGCATTATTCAAAATAATAAATCGCAGGTATTTTAATGGGGGGTCTGCTAGAACTAAATTAAATCTAACAGAAATTAAAATGAGACCTAGAATATAAATTACACTTTTTAAATATGTAGTCAGGATATGTTTTTGACCTTGATAATTAAGTTTATAAATATAATTAAACAATTATATAGCACAACAAAATAATTTTGCAATTTCCTGTATTTTCAATATATTACTGGTTACACAAATGATTCATAACATTCTCGTCATTAATCTTGTGTTATATTAAAAATGTTTTCTTTATGAATCTTTTTTTAGGAACAAATAAATTTATAACTAAAGACACTTGTAAATAAATAACTTTTAATAAAAACTAGGTACTCATGTGATGATGGAATCAATTATAAATAATTTAATGTTAAATATAATTACCTTATATAACTAGATTCATTTCCTCTTCATTGAGTTGACAAGAGTTTTTAGTGAAAAACTTGTAGCTCAAATGAAGATGGAATCAAATAATAGTTTCTTATATGTTTATAGCGCCTTCAGTAATGACTACCAACCCATTTCACTAAGTGTTTTTTCTTGCTCTGTTGTTCAGTGACAATACAGTACCGGAGAATTCAAGAGCTGTGATGTGTGAATAATTTTCCCATCAAGCCTTAAGAACCATTACATTCGATGGAAGGTGATGTTGAGTTAGCAAAGTTCAATAATTTTTTCATCCATAAGAGATATTTGATAATTTTAGAAACCAAGGTATTTAGAGTTACACACCGGGAATCAATAATTAACAGCCTATCTAGTTGGATGTTATTCTGCGTACTGTAAATGCAAGTTCAGTCAATACATTACATACAAGCCAGTTATAAATGGTATAATAATCTACACAATTCAATATTTGGATCTAGAAGTTATTTAAACAGCTAAAATTGGAACAAGCCGCTACAGACCTTACCACATTGAATTGTCTGCAGACAGTGTAGTGAAACATGCCTAATTTAAATTCTAAATAAAATATAATGTATCAATTTACTAGCGTAAAGCTTTCGTAGATCACTAAAACACATGAACAAATGGAAATGGGTGAGCTCTTAGGAGAACCATCTATTTTGGCTATAGAAATTGTCATCGTAGGTGAAGTAAATTGGTGATTATTTTGTTGATTATATAAAAATTGATTAAACCATTAAATAGAGAAATTCAAAGAAATGAAGCTATCAACAACACAATACACATAAATCCATATAACAGCAAAAAACACTTTAAACAAATTAAACCCCCGTAGCTCGTAAACTAAACACTATACTTGAGTTCCCCAAAATGAATATCCTTTAACTCCCATTAATCAACCCCATCAGGCCTCATCCAATCTTGTATCTAAATTTTCCTACAGAACTATTTAAACTTGTAAAATTCACAAGCACTGTTGTATTAAAAATTCCCCAATTTTATTGAACACAAAATATGTTGAAAATTCCATAAATTTACCCCACAAAAACCAAATCAATGAAATCATTAATGAATCAAAATTAATCACATCACAAAATTACGAGCATTCATAGCAACCGTCTTAATGACAAGATTCCAACTTCACTGAAAACTAGCCTAAAAACAAACCAACACCCAAACCACACCTCTAACAACAAAATTTCATAAACCTAACTAAAACACAATTCACTGAAAATGAAAAAAATTATAATAACAAATGCTTTCAAACATAACCTACCCAATTTTGACAAAAACCAAATAATAAAAAACCTAATAGTTGACACAGAATCTAATATCTATAAAATTACCCACCAAAACACTGAACACATAAGAAACAACATTAATAATAATATTAACCTAATAAAAACCCAAAAAAACAAAGCAATATATAAACAAAAAAGAAATTATGCAACTCAAAGAAAACTACAAAAATATCTGCATATAATGGAATCTCTAGTTATCATCCAGGTAATTCTATTTTGACCCTGCTTGTGATTGCAGACAGTGACAACTTCAAACAGACACTACCTTTCCTTTGCCTTGTCAATCTATCAGTACTAGATTAGAAATCTATCTATCTGGAAGACTGTTGGAGTTAGTGTACCAGTTTTTTATTAGTGTTTTAAAAATCAGTGGCGTGGTAAGATTTTTAACTTCACTCTCATAGTTTTATAAACATATGTTTTTAATTTATCTACAAAAATTGTAATATCTAATTTTATCTTTTTGAGTTATATCTGTGAATGGATATGAGTGTTAAGTAACAGCTGCAAGGACTATTTGGTGTAAGAGGGAGTAGATACAACACATAATTCTCTGCCAGTCTAGTTCTAACCATAAATGTCTTTGTATAACTGCAAAAATACAGATGACTCCTGCTACTCAACTAATTTCTGTAGTTTTTTTGTTCATTTTTATATTATTTACGAAGTAGTATATTTTTTTTCTGAGAGTTCGTGGTATTTCATTATCTTGTGTGTACAGAGTTTTATTATTCTTCACTATACAAGTAATAGCTACCTCCAGAACATAAACATAAAAAGGGAGCCTTGAAGTATTTTTGGGCACAAACCAAATGCTCCCAAAAAAATTAAGAAAAATGTAATTGTACTATGCACAATGTATTTTAATGATAAATTAGAAGCAACAAATAATGACGCATATAAAGCGAAAATTATAACTGTCTACAATGGTGGAAAAAGTGGAATGATGTTGAGGACCGAATAAAACAAAGTATATTTTAATCACTTTTATAGGTAAAAGTGATTAAATAAGTTTCTTGGAACGTAATGGACTACAAAATTCAAGAAAGATTAAGATAACAAATAATTGTTGCATAATTGAAGCTTAAAAGAAACAATTTTTTAATTTTTATTGAGCAAATGGGACAGAACTAATACCTACATAACAATACATATGAATATTTCAGAATAGTATTGTAAATATTGATTTCAGAAGAGTATTTCAGAAAGAACTTCAATCATTTTTTCAAAATTCTATTAGGACAATTTACTAAGTGCTCTGAAAAAAACCTATTCAAAAACTACCAAAGAAATTGCTAGATCTTAATTTCAAGTTCCACTTAAGAGAGGTAAAATATTTCTTGATCATTTTAATGTTTTAAAAAACATTTATAGGTTTTCACTATACATTGAAGTGGAGATTCTGTAGTGAAACCAATATACTACTTGTTTTAGGTTTTTTCCTCTTAGTTGAAAAGAAATACAATAAATATATTAGCATCAAATAATATTATTCAATTTTGAGTAAGTATGTAGGTAAACAATTACTTGTTCTATAGTTAAAACATCAAGTACTTAACATTTATCGATATTTTAATCAAATTTGGTCAAATGATGAATCCTCCATCATTGGTGCTAAAAACTGCAAGAATTACGGGTTTGCATTCTGATTCTTTCAACTTAAAAGTCAGAACACCAATCATACCCGTCACCCCAACAGCAACGATTCTGTTGCCATCTTTTGACCACGATAACGTCTGCAGTACTGTTTATGAAATTATTTGTTTATACAAACATCTGTTTAAAATTTTTTTTTAAATTTTAATATAATCACGCCTGACAGTATAGCAAATTACATGTAAAATGAGATTTCCTGAAGCAAATAATCATTACATAGAATAAGAATATTTTGATATGTTTTCTTAAAGGTAGCATTACAATGGTATGTACAGGCTGTCAAAGTTTTGTAAGCGTAGTTCGCGCATGTAGCAGAAGAGAGTGGGGAGTACGGCCGGCTGTAGAAGGGATGACGCACGTTAGATGCTTACTTTTGGCTCGTTCTACTCCAGCTGACTTTAAAGAAGGGATAGTAGCTATTACAGTCGAATATCTTATTATCTGTGGTCGGTAGACATTAGTGAAAAGCCCCCAAGGATACGCTAACCCTTCCACCATGTTGGAGGCCACTCTTTTAGGAAAAAGACTCCCGTAGGCCTAGACCAGGGGTCCTCACTAGGAATAGTTTGAGAGCCAAAAATTTTGCATACAATTTTCCTGAGGGCCGCAAGTACAAGAGGCACTAAATAACTGACAAACAATATGATTATAACATACGTTTATTACATTACCAACATAAATAAACTGTTTTGCGCATAAAAAAGTTTGAAAATGTCTTTTTTTTACTTTGTTAATTCTTTGAAGTTGATGGACGAAATTTTTCACAGTCCTCTAATGTGTTATCTATGTTGGCAGGTTGGGAAGAAACTGAAATTCTTAAAATGTTCTCAACATTCTCACTTGTTAGCCTAGATCTGTACTTGTTTTTTACAAACTTCAGCTTAGTGAAAAAACAATATATTCTGAGCACATTCAAGTAAGTTAGGAAATTTGTCCTTTTCAACAACCCTCTTTCTCCACCGAAAACATAAAGATATCTACCGGACACCCTATATGAATAACTTCCAGGTCCCTCTTTCCACCACCTTCATAATGAACTATATACCTGGCACCCTACTCAAAACAAACACAGTCTCTTTCTCCACAGAAAACATAAATATATCCACGTGCCACCCTATATAAATAACAACCAAGACCCTCTCTCTTTCTGCTTCTTAATGACGTATATACCTGCCACCCTACCCAAATAAAACAAGGTCTCTTTCTGCACCGAAAACAAACAGATATCTACCTGCCTCGCTGTATAAATAACATCCAAGTCCCTGTCTACACCAGCTTCATAATGACCTACCAAAAAAAAACAAGGACCCTCCTCCAAGGGCTTCATAATGACTTATATACCTGCTACCCTACCTAAATAAAACACAGTATCTTTCTCCACCGACAACATATAGATATCTACCTGCCGCAATACCTAAGTAACAACCGAGTGAGTATGTGCATGTGTGTGTGTGTTTGTGTGTGTGCATGTGCGTGTGTGTGTGTGTGTGAGTGTGCGCGCATGTGTGTGTGTGTGTGTGTGTGCCTAAATTCAATGTTCATTAGATTGTCTCTTGTCCCAAAAATTAATTTTATTACAGCCCTAGACCATTCAAATAAATTTTAAATATCACTTTTTCCAATATGTATCCAATGAAAAATCAACTGCACACAATGATTATGTTAATTTTCTACACATTACCTATATTGACATAATATAAAACATATACAATTCATAAACTAGATCACATACAACATATATAAATTTATTTAATAACTTTAAAACATAATCTCTAATAACTGTACTTACATCTCAACATCCAGAATTTTAGAACAATGAAGAAGTAGTTAAAGCTTTTCAATTTATTATGAACTATATAAAAAATAACACAAGCCAATGTTGTGAATGTTTTTGATGAATTAACTCTTGTTTATGTATTTTGTTAATCTGAGCCTGAAAATCATAATAAACTCGTATATGCTGTATCACCCACCAGTTAATCACAAATTAAAATTTAAAATAAAATAAATTACATTTTTCTCAGTTGTTCATTTTATTACAGTTTAACAGGCAGAGCAAATCAAATGTTTCTAGGTTCGTAGCACTGTTAAAAAATAAAGTTGTGCTATCCAAATGGTTTATTATGTTTGTGTGATTTAAGAAAGTTGTCTAAAAAAGGAATACAAGGTTTATAGATTTGCAGTGCTTATGCTATAGAGAGAGCTAAAGTGTCATTCAAATGGTTCTTAATTTTCTACTGTTTACGTTTTTTGTTATAACTCAAATAATATGAAAGTGATTTTACATCCAAACCTTTTGTCCACTATACCTCCGTAGAACATGGACCATGACTGCCTGTCCCTGAGCCTTCAGCTCCCCTTAGTGTATTGGTGACATTTTAAAGACCACTGAATTAGAATCTGATGAAGAGGTTCAGATAACTATGATGAATTTCAATGTTCTTTGGAAAATTTATAACCACAGCTGTTTACGTAAGTTAAGTTAGATGACTTCTTGAGACATTTGAGTATAACAATTGAAAAAAACACAGTTGCTTGACTTCAAAATTAAAAGGAAAACATTTATTGCCCCTTGATACTTACATTTACAAATTTAGGTTTAAAGATAAACAGTTTGCTCAGTTTTTCAGCAGAAAGGTGGATTTAGTCTACTGTAATGATATTTTTGGTCTAATAAACAAGTTCGTTATTTAGTATAATAACGATGATTGGAGGCTTTTTATAGACTCATCAGAAACTAGTTTAAAAGTTGTACTTTTTTACAATGGAAACACTTACAGTTCACTTCCTATTGCTCATTCACTCCACATGAAGGAGACATACGAAAATCTTGACACGATTCCTCAGAAAATCGGCTATTCAGCTCACAATTGAATACTCTGTGGAGGTTTAAAAGTTGTTTGCATAATTTTTGCTCAGTAAAAGAAATTTACAAAATGTTCATGTTTTATTTGTGAATGTTATCGCACAGCAAGAGATAAACATTGGTCCACAAAACAATGGCCTGTAAGAAAGGTTTTAACTCCTGGTAAGATGAACATTTTGTACAAAACTGAGGTAGATCCAAAAAGGTCCTACTTCCCCCTCCACACATCAGGTTAGGCTTAATGAACTAGTTTGTAAAAGCCCCGCCTAAAGATGGAGAATGTTTTAAGTCTTTAAGTGAAAAATTTCCACCCATCATCAGAAGCCAAATGAAAAGATGTTTTTATTAGACCAGATATTTGTAAAATGATGTTCGATTCCAGCTTCAAAACAAAGATGACTAAGATGGAAAAGAGGCTTGAATTGAATTTAATCAAAGTGTAACCAAGTTTTAAGGTTTTGAGACAGACCCTAATGCGCTTATAGTAGCAGCTAATTCAAGTTTAAAAATGAGTGATGTCTAATGCACCTTGACGACCACAAAAAGAGAAATAACATACAAAAACAATAACTCCTACAATGATTCTATATTTCACTGTAGACCAAAAATTTAACAAAATACGTATTATTTGAATGATGTATAATCTTTATATATTTCGCTATTTTCCCTTTTCCTGATTATTATACAGTGCAATCTTGGCGAACCAACCTTAAATACTCGAAACATTCCAGTAATCCGAATAGTTGAAAATAAGCTATTTTATGTATAACAAATTTAGTGTCTGAGGTTAGTGGAAAGACAATGGCAGAAATTATTTCTATGAATGAAATGAGAGAGAAGAAGGTGTTCCATGAAAAACATTCAGCTGCACATTTGCATTTCCCGGAATTGTTTTATGTTGTCCTTCTTTGCAGTTTTTAAATAAATCCCCCTTAGTTCAATTAATAGTGTGGAATACTTAACAGTGAGTTTGGCCAGTTTTATTTTTGCTTTTCAAGAAACTTCTTCAATCTGGCCTGAGAATTTAATAATGGTAAATCAACAATCACTGATTGAAAAAAAATCATGCAAAATATCTTTCATAAGCATCAGCTTCAAAGGAAGGTACAGATAAAAGGCAGACAATGATCACAAATAGTTATCCACTTTTTGATTAAGCTATTATGAGTGGTTTTACAGGTACATTCACTTCAACTCCTCTTTCAGCCCCAATTGAAAAACAAAATTTCCAAACAAAAATCTATCTCTATGTAACTGACTTCATGGAGGCGAATGATGGCTGGCTTGACATATTAAAAAAAAAAAAACAAAGTATTCGTCACCTTACCATAACTGGCAAAAAGTTATCATGTGAGAGCTCAGCAGTAGACATATTTAAGCAGAAATTTTATGAAACAATCACACCTCATAATATTATTCCTGAGCAGATTCCAATATAGATAAGAGAACAAGTTTGTTCATCAACACGAATCTCACGCCCCTGGTCGAAAAATATCTAAAAAGTTATTAACTTTCATGAATTGTTCCAATGCAACAGAAAGTCATTAGCTGCAGATACTTGAAATTGGAAAAAAAAGCTTTGTGCTTTCAAAAATTTTGAACTGCCTGTTCCTTAAAAAGGTCATGCAAAAGCTTGGATGAACACGTTAATTTTTAACACCAGCGAAAAAGCATTTGGAATCCATGAATCTGGAACAAAAAGTCATTCTCTTTTTAGATACCTGCCCTGGTCATCCGCATGTACCTAATTTGGTTGGTGATGACGAAAAAATAACTGATTTTTTCCAACAAGCTGTACAAATATGATACAATCAATGTACCAAAACTTTATCCAAATAATCAAGTTCCATTAGCGTTCAGCTTTACTCTCACTTGTTGTTGCTCAAAAAAAGGAGTTGTTACATTAAAATATTTGAATCTCAAAGATAACCACAGTCTCTTTCTACACTGAAAACATAAAGATATCATCTACCTACCACCCTACCTAAATAAAGGCCGCCGCTATGAGACAGAACGAACTCTCTGTTGAAGATTTTTTGACACAATTCAATGTTTTAGATGCTTTGAGAATCAATGGATATTCTTGGAATGTAATTTCACAAAAAACTTTGAATGTCATTTAAAAAAAGGTCTGTGTATTTTTCACCACTGAAACTCAAGCGGGATCAGTAACAGAGTCTGATGAAATTGTTAATGTGATTGAAGAAGGTGTCGGGTGTACCCGACAACTCAATTTAGAAATGGATAATGATGATGTTCAAGAACTGCTGGATTTACTCAATCAGGAGCTGACAAATAATTGAAGAGCTCATTGAAATGCGTGAAGTAAAGTTATACCCCGACTTACATGAATTCGACTTACACTGCTATCCCTCGGTCCCACCTATCGCATAGACACGGGGTGTTACTGTATATATATATAAATTAATAAATACATTTTTTGGACTAGGAGACTGACAGACTTACCTTGGTAAGAGTCCACTCTGTAGTCTTGAAATAGAAACACATAAAAGCACTTAAACAATGATATATTTCAACCACACAGTGGTCTTAGTCAATCGAAGAGAAAACACAAAAAGAAATATGAGAGAATGAAAAATGAAAAAAAAAAATATATATATATATATATATATATATATTGGAAAAAAATCAGTAGGTGGTTTATTGACTTTATTAAGTTACTCTTTCTGAAATGGGTTGGCAGTAATGATTGAAAGCACTATAAACATATAAGAAGAACTATTATTTACTTCAATATTCACTTGAGTTACTAGTTCTTCACTAAAACATTTGAACTAATGTAATAAGTTCAAATTATTTTTCTAGTGTCTTATTTTTTTGATTATTAAAGATTGCTGTTTTGTTTAACACAAGACTAATGACAACAATGTTCAGAATCCTTTGTGTAACCAGTAATATAATGAAAATACAGGAAATTGCAAAATTATTTTGTTATGCTATAGAATTGTTTAATTATATTTATAAACATACTATTCAAGATCTAAAATATATCACTACTATTTAAAAAGTATAATTTATACTCTATGTCGTATTTTAATTAGTGTCAGATGTAATTTAGTTCTGCATACCTCACATTATATTTTTGATAATTGTACAAAACGAGGTATTTGAAGTTACACACCAGGAGGCATTTATTAAAAGCCTATCTATATGATGGATGCTGGTCTGTGTACTGTAAAAGCAACCTCAGTCAATACATTACATACAAGCCAGTTATAAATGGTATAATAATCTACAAAATTCAATATTTGGATCTAGAAGTTATTTAAACAGCTAAAATAGGGGCCTACGCAGGAAAGCAGCTAGAGAGACCTTACCACCTTGAATACTCTGCAGACTGTGTAGTGAAACATGCCTAATTTAAATTTTAAATTCAAAATATAATGTATCAATTCATTAGCCTAAAGCTTTTGTATTACACTATAACACATGAACAAATGAAAATGTTTGGTGATTATTGTGATGATTATATAAACATGACTTAACCATTAAATACAACATTCTAACATATGTAGCTATCAACAGCACAAGACACATAAATCCATACAACATCAAAAAACACTTGAAGCAAATTAAACCCCCATAGCTCATAAATTAAATTTTCTACTTAAGCCTCACAAAACAGATATCCTTTAACACCTTTTAATTGACCACACCAGTACCCCACCCCATGTTGTAGCTAAATTTCTCTACAGAACTATATAAATTCATAAAAATTCACAAACATTGTTCTATAAAAAAATTCCTAAATTTTAATCAACACAACAAATTTTGAAAATTCTATTTAAGTACCCCACAAAACCCACATCAATGAAATCATGAATGGAACAAAATTAATCACATCACAAAATTACATGCATTGATAGCCAGCATCTTGAGATCAGGATTTAAACTCCACATTGAACCGAACCACACTTACAGTACAATAAATACTCAGGCGACATCAAATCTGCTATACATTCATCAATGATGTCACATAGTACAAATGAAATAAACCCCTAACACGTATCTTAATATCTCAATTCCACACATACAAAACTAACATGCACTATCAAAACAGAAAGAAACAGTTGTTTTACTTACTTTGACCTAACAATTACATGTACAGACAAACCAACACAAATTTAACAAGTTGACCCTACGTACTTAAGCATTTCCGATATTCTAACCAAATGTAGTCTAGCCGATGATGAATAGTCCTTCATTTTGCATATAACTGCAAGAAGTGTCTGCGTTTGTAAGTAACCTATAAGTGTAAATACCAAGCTTACACGTCACCCCAGCAGTAAAAAATCCTACTGACATCTCTACGCCCAAAGCACTGTTGTTGAAGTGTGATTTACGAGACGTTACCTAACAATCGGAACAAACAATAGAAAGTAGATACTTGAAGTTTCTCCTTTGCCTCAATCTTATATCTAAGTAAAAGTGTAAAGACTACACTTTTGTAAAAATGTAAAAATATTAAAGCTAATTACATGATTTAGTTTTTAGACTAATTTTATATCTTATATACTAATTTTTAATTTGCTATCATATCTGCTATCATAAACACATCTGGCAGTTATAAAATTAAATGTAAAAAGACATTTCTTGAAAGTAATATTTAAAACATAGAATAACACTATTCTGGCATAATTTCTTAATGGTATCTATAGTTAAAACATTAAATACTTAAATTTTATCGATATTCTAATCAAATATAGTCTAGGCGATGATGAATCCTCCTTCATTGGTGCTCAAAACTGCAAGAATTACGTGCAAGGATTGAAGACTGACTCTTTCAACTTAAAAGTTAGTCACCAATCATACACGTCACCCTAACAGCAACGACCCTCTTGCCATCTCTTGACCACCAGAACGTCTGCAGAACTGTTTATGATATTGTTTGTTTATACAAACATCCATTTTAATTTTTTTTTAATTTTCATATAAACACATCTGACAGTGTAGCAAATTACATGTAAAATGAAAATATTCATTACATAGAAAAGGAATATTTTTATATGTTTTCTTAAAGGTAGCATTACAATGGTATGTACTTGGGTTTTTCAGATCTTCTAATCAAATGTAGTCTAGCCAATGATGAAATGTTCTAGATTTTACGAAACACTGCAAGAATGAAGTGTCGGCGTTGGTGAGTAACTCTTCAAACTTATTTTATATTTATTACAGAATGTTATTCCATTTTTTTTATTAGTGGTCGCATAAACACATCTGGCAGTTGAAAAATTAAAATATTTACATTTAATGTAAAATGACATTTCTTGACGCTAATATTTAAAACGTTGAAAAATACTATTCTGGCATCATTTCCTAATAGTTAAAAAATACATTAAGACTCTAAGTTTTTCCGATATTCCAATCAAACATAGCCTAGACGATGATAAACGTCCTTCACTGGTGCGCAAAACTGCAAGAATTTCGGATTCGCCTTGGTGTCGAACTCTTTCAACTTCAAAGTAAAAACACCAATCAAACCCGTCACTCCAACAGCAACAAACCTGTTTCCAACTCTTAACCTGTAGCACTGATGATGAAATTGTAGTTACACAACTTTTTTACAATAGACACACAATCGGAAATACATACATGCGGCGTCTCCTTTGCCAAGAAGTCTCAAGTCTAAGTCACAGTCTACTACGTTCTTTACATGTTAAAACGTCTTCAAAAGTTTATGAATTGAAGCACAATCTTTTTAAAGTAAAGTGAAACCATGGTGAGAGGTTGTACAATAATTAAAAAAGAGCTATAATAACGTATACACCTGCCACCCTACCGAAATAAAACACAGTCTCTTTCTCCACCGAAAACATAAAGATATCTACCTGCCACCCTACCTAAATAACAAAAAAGACCCTCTCTCCAAGAGCTTCATAATAACATATATACCTCCCACCTAACCGAAATAAAACACAGTTTTTTTTTCCACCGAAAAAATAAAGATAACTACCTGCCACCCTACCTAAATAACAAAAAAAGACCCTCTCTCCAAGAGCTTCATAATAAAGTCTATACCTGCCACTATACTGAAAAAAAACAGTGTCTTTTTCCACCAAAAAACTAGAGATATCTACCAGCCACCCCATATAAATAGCAACCAGGTTTATGCAACCAGGTGAAACTCTCCAAGAGTTTCATAATGATGTATATAACTGCCACCCTACCCAAATAAAACACAGTTTCTTTCTCCACTGAAAATATAAATATATCTACCAGCCACCCCATATAAATAACAACCTGGTCCCTCTCTCCACCAGCTTCACAATGACGGATATACCTGCAACTATGCCGGAATATATCACAGTCTCTTTCTCCATCAAAAACTTAAAGATATCTACCTGCCACCGCATATAAAAAACGACCAGGTCCCTCTCTCCAAAAGCTTCATAATGACGTATATACCTGCCACCCTACCGAAATAAAACGCAGTCTCTTTCTCCACCGAAAACATAAACATATCTACCTGTCACACTATATAAATATCAACCCGGTCCCTCTCTCCACCATCTTCATAATGACGTATATACCTGCCATCCTACCGGAATATATCACAGTCTCTTTCTCCACCAAAATCATAAAGATATCTACCTGGTACCTTATATAAATAACATCCAGGTCCCTCTCTTCACCAGTTTCATAATGACGTATATACCTGCCATCCTACCTAAATAAAACAAAGTTTTTTTCTCCACCGAAAACATAAAGATATCTACCTGCTACCGCATAGAAAAACCAACCGGGTCCCTCTCTCCACCAGCTTCATAATGACATATATACCTGCCACCCTACCATAATAAAACACAGTCTCTTTCTCCACCAAGGAATATTCTCAATAAATGAATATATTTTCCAACAATCTATTTATTTGAAGTTTTTTAGGGAAGGGTTTTACTTCAGTCAGATTTGTAATAATGTTTTGTTTACAGTATTTTATGTTCATTAATTTAGGTAAACTTCCCTATTTAGTAATCCTAGAATGTGCTTCTCTTTTCTTACTGGAAATAGTATCTTTGGATGTCATTGCATCATTACCTATATTTTAAATAATATGAACATTTTTTGTGTAATTGTTATCTTATTTTATTCTTTCATATCTTAGTTGTGAGTTGAACGTTCATAGTTATAATCACTCTCACTAACTCTCTTTTTTACAATCATTGAAGTACTCTCTGACTCCACAAACCAACTCGAAATCTCTCTTTCATTAGGGCGAGGATTGTATTTCAAAATTATACAAGTAACATTATACTCAAACGCACATGAAAAGACTGCAAAATATAAACACGCAATAAATAAAAATATCGCACTATAAACACACAATAAATACTAAAACAAAATAAAACAACACAAAATTTAAAAAACACAAACATAATGGTCAACTGTGTATAAACCTTCTAAAAGTCAAAGTGATTTGATAGGTTAACAGTTAAATTACTAGGATCATGTACATAGATAAATGCTGCACCCCCTATCTCTTAAATACAAAGATGAATGATTGTTAAAATATTAAGAAATGTTGCCAATTACATCCAACTGGATGTAGGTTAGTTTTAAGTACTGTCTGTTATAAAATGGAAATATTTTATAGAGTATTTTTTATTTGTTAGAAAAAATTTAACAAATTATGTGTTAAATCTGATTGGAAGTTATATATATTTTTTATCAAGTTTTGCTACTACATTTCAGTGAATATATTATTGACTTACATTTTATGTCATATAAAATTTTGCGATGTGTCCCAATCTTCAAAAATATCCTTTGGCCATTACAAGTAAATAAATTTTAAAAAATTTAATCCACATGCATTATTCAAAATAATAAATCGCAGGTATTTTAATGGGGGGTCTGCTAGAACTAAATTAAATCTAACAGAAATTAAAATGAGACCTAGAATATAAATTACACTTTTTAAATATGTAGTCAGGATATGTTTTTGACCTTGATAATTAAGTTTATAAATATAATTAAACAATTATATAGCACAACAAAATAATTTTGCAATTTCCTGTATTTTCAATATATTACTGGTTACACAAATGATTCATAACATTCTCGTCATTAATCTTATGTTATATTAAAAATGTTTTCTTTATGAATCTTTTTTTAGGAACAAATAAATTTATAACTAAAGACACTTGTAAATAAATAACTTTTAATAAAAACTAGGTACTCATGTGATGATGGAATCAATTATAAATAATTTAATGTTAAATATAATTACCTTACATAACTAGATTCATTTCCTCTTCATTGAGTTGACAAGAGTTTTTAGTGAAAAACTTGTAGCTCAAATGAAGATGGAATCAAATAATAGTTTCTTATATGTTTATAGTGCCTTCAGTAATGACTACCAACCCATTTCACTAAGTGTTTTTTATTGCTCTGTTGTTCAGTGACAATACAGTACCGGAGAATTCAAGAGCTGTGATGTGTGAATAATTTTCCCATCAAGCCTTAAGAACCATTACATTCGATGGAAGGTGATGTTGAGTTAGCAAAGTTCAATAATTTTTTCATCCATAAGAGATATTTGATAATTTTAGAAACCAAGGTATTTAGAGTTACACACCGGGAATCAATAATTAACAGCCTATCTAGTTGGATGTTATTCTGCGTACTGTAAATGCAAGTTCAGTCAATACATTACATACAAGCCAGTTATAAATGGTATAATAATCTACACAATTCAATATTTGGATCTAGAAGTTATTTAAACAGCTAAAATTGGAACAAGCCGCTACAGACCTTACCACATTGAATTGTCTGCAGACAGTGTTGTGAAACATGCCTAATTTAAATTCTAAATAAAATATAATGTATCAATTTACTAGCGTAAAGCTTTCGTAGATCACTAAAACACATGAACAAATGGAAATGGGTGAGCTCTTAGGAGAACCATCTATTTTGGCTATAGAAATTGTCATCGTAGGTGAAGTAAATTGGTGATTATTTTGTTGATTATATAAAAATTGATTAAACCATTAAATAGAGAAATTCAAAGAAATGAAGCTATCAACAACACAATACACATAAATCCATATAACAGCAAAAAACACTTTAAACAAATTAAACCCCCGTAGCTCGTAAACTAAACACTATACTTGAGTTCCCCAAAATGAATATCCTTTAACTCCCATTAATCAACCCCATCAGGCCTCATCCAATCTTGTATCTAAATTTTCCTACAGAACTATTTAAACTTGTAAAATTCACAAGCACTGTTGTATTAAAAATTCCCCAATTTTATTGAACACAAAATATGTTGAAAATTCCATAAATTTACCCCACAAAAACCAAATCAATGAAATCATTAATGAATCAAAATTAATCACATCACAAAATTACGAGCATTCATAGCAACCGTCTTAATGACAAGATTCCAACTTCACTAAAAACTAGCCTAAAAACAAACCAACACTCAAACCACACCTCTAACAACAAAATTTCATAAACCTAACTAAAACACAATTCACTGAAAAAGGAAAAAATTATAATAACAAATGCTTTCAAATATAACCTACCCAATTTTGACAAAACCCAAATAATAAAAAACCTAATAGTTGACACAGAATCTAATATCTATAAAATTACCCACCAAAACACTGAACACATAAGAAACAACATTAGTAATAATATTAACCTAATAAAAACCCAAAAAAACAAAGCAATATATAAACAAAAAAGAAATTATGCAACTCAAAGAAAAACTACAAAATAACGACTACGTAATATTAAAATCAGATAAAACCAACACACCAGTTATAATAGAAAATACCAAATACATCAATTTAATGACAAACCGCATAAATGAAAATAAATACGAACAAATCCCAGACCCAACTAATAAATACCTTAATACAATAAAAAACCTAATAGTCACACACAGAAATACAATAAACTATAACAATAATTTAAAATACCACACAAGACTTTACCCATTCAAGCCATGTACACCAATATTAACAGACATACCTAAAATCCACAAACCCGACTGGTTTGGTCATCATCTTATACCTCAAGTTGAACTTTATTGTCGATCTAAACAAATTCCTTTTAAAGTAATTCCTATTAATTGACAATGCACCTGGTCATCCTCCCACTACTTAACTAATTTCTACACACGTGTGTAAGTGTATATACTGTAAATGTTTTAAACTGAAACTTTGTAAATTTATTAAAAGGCATGAAATTACTATAATAGTTGCCTGGTGTGGTAAAATACATTTTATGTTATAAGTGTTTTAAATAATTATTTTAAACATAATATCATCCAAATAACATTTTTACAAAGTTTCAGTTTGATAGATTTGTTGATAAACCAATCCATGACACTAAGCATAAGACTAGATTATTTTAATTTATTTTAAATCATTTCATGTAAACTATTATAAATATTGCAGAGCTTTGTGTACAGAGTCAATGGAATAATGAGAGTCTTGATAATATTACTTTTGCCACTTATTATTGGGAATATGCACAGCAAAATATAAAGCCAATTCTGACATTCGACATAACATTTTCAAAATTACACAAATACTAATGATCGATGTTGTCCCCGAAACTAGCAAAGAAAAAAAATGTTATAGAAAACAGAAAGGCTCTCTCAGTCCTATCACAGAAAACAGCGGATTTTTAAACGAGAAAACCACAAAACGTAGATGGTATATTAAAAGCTCTTTTACAATTCAAAACAAACAATACAGATAAAAAGTGAAAACAACAAATTATCAGATTAACTACCAGAAATTCATCTCATTTGAGCACATTCATACACAATGGAATTTTAAATATTTGTGCATAATTCAATGAAAAGTTATAACACAAGTATCCATCTTTATTACTTCTATTATAATTGTACTTAAAACATTAGATGTTTTTGACAAGTAGCAGTTTTATTTCTGTATCCATTAAACTAACTCAAAAACCAAAACAGAAAATTATCTCATCAGGTAAGAGCTTTGAAGGCATTAAAATTTTATCTTAAACCAATCAAACTTCAACTCTCGAATGAAAGATGTTATTAGGAAAGTTTACAATGGTGTCATTATTATAAACAGATAGATAGCTGCATATAATGGAATCTCGAGTTATCATCCAGGTAATTCTATTTTGACCCTGCTTGTGATTGCAGACAGTGACAACTTCAAACAGTCGCCTACCTTTCCTTTGCCTTGTCAATCTATCAGTACTAGATTAGAAATCTATCTATCTGGAAGACTGTTGGAGTTAGTGTACCAGTTTTTTATTAGTGTTTTAAAAATCAGTGGCGTGGTAAGATTATTAACTTCACTTTCATAGTTTTATAAACATATGTTTTTAATTTATCTACAAAAATTGTAATATCTAATTTTATCTTTTTGAGTTATATCTGTGAATGGATATGAGTGTTAAGTAACAGCTGCAAGGACTATTTGGTGTAAGAGGGAGTAGATACAACACATAAATCTCTGCCAGTCTAGTTCTAACCATAAATGTCTTTGTATAACTGCCAAAATACAGATGATTCGTGTTACTCAACTAATTTCTGTAGTTTTTTTGTTCATTTTTATATTACTTACGAAGTAGTATATTTTTT
Source organism: Prosapia bicincta (assembly GCA_036971475.1). NCBI lineage: Eukaryota > Metazoa > Arthropoda > Insecta > Hemiptera > Cercopidae > Prosapia > Prosapia bicincta. The sequence continues at coordinate 125,812,519 of JBAIZL010000006.1, forward strand.
TTCTGAGAGTTCGTGGTATTTCATTATCTTGTGTGTACAGAGTTTTATTCTTCTTTACTATACAAGTAATAGCTACCTCCAGAACATAAACATAAAAAGGGAGCCTTGAAGTATTTTTGGGCACAAACCAAATGCTCCCAAAAAAATTAAGAAAAATGTAATTGTACTATGCACAATGTATTTTAATGATAAATTAGAAGCAATAAATAATGAGGCATATAAAGCGAAAATTCTAACTGTCTACAATGGTGGAAAAAGTGGAATGATGTTGAGGAACGAATAAAACAAAGTATATTTTAATCACTTTTATAGATAAAAGTGATTAAATAAGTTTCTTGGAACGTAATGGACTACAAAATTCAAGAAAGATTAAGATAACAAATAATTGTTGCATAATTAAAGCTTAAAAGAAACAATTTTTTAATTTTTATTGAGCAAATGGGACAGAACTAATACCCACATAACAATACATATGAATATTTCAGAATAGTATTGTAAGTATTGATTTCAGAAGAGTATTTCAGAAAGAACTTCAATCATTTTTTCAAAATTCTATTAGGACAATTTACTAAGTACTCTGAAAAAACCTATTCAAAAACTGCCAAAGAAATTGCTAGATCTTAATTTCAAGTTCCACTTAAGGGAGGTAAAATATTTCTTGATCATTTTAATGTTTTAAAAAACATTTATAGGTTTTCACTATACATTGAAGTGGAGATTCTGTAGTGAAACCAATATACTATTTGTTTTAGGTTTTTTCATCTTAGTTGAAAAGAAATACAATAAATATATTAGCATCAAATAATATTATTCAATTTTGAGTAAGTATGTAGGTAAACAATTACTAGTTAAAAAATTTAAGGTCTTCATATTTGATTTTCAATTTCTATCATTTTTAGTCTTGAACAGGGTTTAAAACTATTAAGGAACAAGTTGGAAAATGAATGGCTCATTGCCCCTTTAAGTTGGCTAATATTGTAAACATTATATTTCTATCAAAAAAAGTACTAAATAAATATAGTAATAGAACTCATATACTAATTTTTTGTAAGTTCTTACACAATATATTGAAGGAATAATTAATAAATATATAGTAATTATAGTAAATTATAATATGTTTAGTAATTAGGTATTTATTTTTAGTTGCCACGTGTTCGATTTTAGCGGGAAAAATATACTGAGCAACTGAAGTTATCAAGGATAAGAAAAAAATAATGAAAACTCTCGCTCAGATCCTTTTCAACACACAAAACAGAAAATATTGCATTGAACATTTACACACGTTTTTTAACAAGTTTAAACTATTTTCAACTTGGAAGCTTTGGAAATTTAAAGACCAGATTTCCTCACCACTTAAATAATACCGTATCTAATAAAAATGTAAGGTATTTCACTTCTTTTACAATTATTTAATTAAAATTTAACACCAATATTTAAAATGTTACCAATAATTGAAACGTTGCTTATAAGACAAAATAAAGTAAACTTACTAAGAAAGTGCCACTTCACTTAAGCCTAGAAGACATGTGACCGCAGGAGCCACGTAAGAAACACATCCTATCATGGTGGATGCTGGCGACTAAATGAACGTTTTATCACATACCCCTCCCGATCTGTGCAGTTCATAACGGAAGCTTTTGAATTTTCAAGTTGTTTATTCAGATTTTGTTTATTAAATTTTAATTTAATACGGTGCTGTACACGTTGTAATTATTTTTTTAAATAGTCATTAATATACAATAATTCTATTAATGATATTATAGAATTATTTTTAATATTTCGATCATTGAATAATTAATTTGCTTAAACAATAACTCCTAGTACATAATACATATATAATATATAATGCACTATTTACTTAACTAATTATTAAATATTTTATTCTTTCATTATTAATTTTAAAAATTAAAATGTAACTATTTAGTTTTTATTAATTTTAAATTAATTGTACAGAGAATTAAAATTGTATATATATATATATATATACAAATTTTTATATACAAATTTTAAGTGTGACAACTTAATTAATATTATTAATTTATTGAAAATAATTAACTTGAAATTATAGCATTCAATAATGATTTAATTTTAAAATATTAATTTGTATAAACAATTTATATGTAAGCAGACAGACACGCTATGTATTATATAAATTGTTTCCGATTGTCCCTTAGAAAGCAAAATGACCATATTGCTTTTATAATAGAGGTTAGGTTTTACACTTACGACTTTTAACAAAATTGATTTTTAAGGCCATTTCAAGTACTGTACTTCCAAAAATACTAGGCAAATACTACGTCTCTTTCGTCGAGTTGTAACTTGGTTATATTGCGTCAGAAATTTGGACAAGGAAAATCGATTTGTCTTTTCAAGAGATTCATTTATTATTCGTATGATGTTTTTATTATAATGTAAGGCTTTCAAGTTAATTGAAATAAACTGTTCGAAAAATACATTTTTTAGATAAAAACCGACATTTTAATTCGCGAATAACTCGAAAAGTATTAAAATCTTGAAAACCTCTGCAGCATTTCTTGTTTCTAACGAAGTCCTCTTCTGGATTTATTTTGAGTTTAACAATATTCGCCTTCGAGAAGGAGCGGCATTCACCCCCTAGGGTAAAAGAATAAATCGGCTCTATAATATAGCTTTGTTCTTTCACATACTTCAGGTCAATCGATAGAGTAGTTTAGAATTCTGAATGAAAACTGTGAAACTGAATTAGATAAAGGAATATTGTGCTCCAGCTGGTTCCAGCTAACATTAGCCCTGCAAATGGTTGTAGCCTCGTTGCTATACTCGGCCGACGGTGTAGTGCAGCGTCTTCATGGGAAAATGCATTTTTTTATTAAAAAAAAAAAGCTAATGATAGTAAAACATAGTCTTTAGGTAATGTGTCCAGATGTCCGGGACAGTCGCGCTTTCTATAAACGTGTCCTGTTGTCCCGACTATCCCCTGGGGACCCGGCAAGCTGGCCCGAGCAACCGGGTGGGTCCACAGGTGGCGGATAGTGGGACGGCCTACAGAAATGTAGGTTACCTGTGAATAAGGATTCCGGAAGGTTTCTGAATATGCAGGCCTGGACCAAGGCTATGGTTCAAAGGTGAGGAATTATCCCTCCTCGTCAGTCAACCGGTTGGGGGTGGTAGAAATAACTGCTCTGACTGGGGAGACTGGGGTAGTTAGGAATTAAGTCCTCACAATGCTACTCTCACCTCCCAGGTGAACCAAGGGCAATGCGACAGTGAAGTATGGGCGGGAAACTACCCTAACGACACAGTTGTAAAAAAGAGAGTAAAGCAGGCTGTTCGTTCCATGAGCAACAGTTAATAATGTCCTGAACTTGGGGTGTGCTTCAAGGTCAGTGACTTGAAGCATCGTGCCGAAGGATGAATGGCTGCAGGGTATAAAATGCAGTTGCACACGATCCCCTTGAGGAACCAGACAAAACCTCATTGTATGTTGTCTTGCCAGGGCAGTGGGGGCTCTGCTCTGGTCGACCGTTATTTCCCCCATACTCGTGGGACGTTAATGGACCAAGTAAGTAAAAGAATTGATTTCGAGACTGCACAAACAGCGGGAGCCAATGAGACGGCAAACCGTGAGTCTGTAGCAGATGTGTCAACGGCAACAATCACTGGGGGTGCGGGGGCGGCTGTCAAGCTGCCGACTGCAGAAACCGGTGAAGTGGCTGTAGAGTTGAGCACGCTGTCTAGTCCTGGGGCTGCTCTGCGGACCTAGGCGACTGCAAATTAAGCAGAACAATGATCAAGATCCTCCAAGTGAACCTACAGCATAGCAGGGAGGCGAGTGCTGTCGTGTGTAGGATGCTGGACAGGGGAGAGGTGGACTTGGTTCTCATCCAGGAGCCATGGATTTCTGGAGGACGAATATGCGGGCAGGTGACATCTGGAGGTAAGTTATACGATAAGGACTCCGGTGTTCCCAGAACGTGTATCCTGGTTAGGAGGGGGTTGAGTGCTTTTGTATTAACGGACTTCTGCTGCAGGGACTTAATAGCAGTGACGGTGGAGCTGCGGGCGGAGGGGAGGATGAACCGGCAAAACCTTGCCACGGCATATCTCCCCTTTGACTACGCGGGGGCTCTACCAACACAAGAGCTGAGGAGGCTGGTCGAGCACTGCGGGGCTGTGGATGAAGAGCTGCTGGTGGGGATGGATGCTAACTCCCATCACACTTCGTGGGGAAGTACAGGTACCAACACTAGAGGTGAGGAACTTTTAGCTTATCTTAGCTCTAAGAATTTACTAGTCTTAAATCATGGGGAAGAGCCGACGTTTGTCACTAGGGCCAGACAGGAGGTCCTGGACATTACGGTGGCATCGAACCAGACGGCTAGGTATGTACTAAACTGGCATGTGTCGGATGAACCATCTTCTTCTGACCACAGACATATTAGGTATGATATCTCTCTAAATCCAGCCATAATTAGGCCAACCAGGGATCCAAGAAGAACAGACTGGGACTCCTACAGGAGGGTGTTCGGATTGAGGAGGCTGGATTGGAGTATGGTGGGAGGAGAGAGCTAGAAGACTCTGCCGCATTGGTTGGCGAGGCTATAGTAGAATCCTTTACTGATAACTGCCCTATCAGTGAGGGGAGAAAAGTAGGGGATCCGTCATGGTAGAACAAGAAGCTAGCCAAACTTCGGAAGACCACCAGGAGACTCTTTAATAGAGCAAAAAAGAACGGGGAGTGAGACCAGTATAGGAAAACACTAACCGAATACAACAGGGCAATTAGAGAAGCACGCAGGAAGTCCTGGAAGGAGTTTTGTCAAGAGATTGACAAAACTCGGGAAGGGGCACGACTGCATAAAGTGCTCTCTAGGGACCCAGTTAACCCGGTGGGGATGCTAAGAACCCCACTGGGAAATATAACAAAAACTGCAGGGGAAACTGAGGAAGAATTAATCAGAACACATTTCCCTTCCAGTACTCTGAGGAAACTTGGGGGAGCAGACACTGAACCAGTTGCCAAACTCTCCACAAGACGTGGTAAGAGGGAGGACTGGGAAGTGGCAAGGAGGATAGTAACTATACAAAGGGTAAGATGGGCTATTGGCACATTTAAACCCTACAAATCTCCAGGTCCAGATGGGATCTATCCTGTGCTGCTGCAGCAGGGAATGGATTTGCTGGTACTGGTACTTACTAAATTATACACGCTAAGCATTGCTCTAGGGCATGTGCCGGCAGCCTGGAAATCTAGTAAGGTGGTCTTTATACCTAAGCCCACCGGTAACCAATCGGAAGGGAAAGGATACAGACCTATTACACTCATGTCCTTTGTTCTTAAGGGACTTGAACAACTGGTTGATAGGCATATTAGGGGGGGGGGAGTGCTTTGGTCATAAAACCACTGCATTGGAATCAGTATGCTTATCAACCGGGGAAATCCTACGAGGGAGCTCTCTATCAAGTGGTTGGTAGGATTGAGCAAATGATCGCCAAGAAAGGTTGTGCCATAGGTGCCTTCCTCGACATTGAAGGGGCTTTCAATAACCCCTCAGTGGAGACGATGGTAAGTGGTGCAAAATGTCATGGAGTGGATGCTACCACTTGTGGTTGGATAAGTTCCATGTTAACAAACAGAAGCATTTCTGTAGAGGTGGCAGGGGAGGTCAGAAGGGCGGAGCAAGTCTGGGCTGTGCACAGGGGGGGGGGGGGGGGGGTTCTCTCTCATCTGTTGTGGTGCCTAGTGGTTGACAACCTTATTGAACTCCTGAATGAACAGGGGTACTTCTGTCTAGAATATGCGGACGGCATAGTTGTTCTGATCCTGGACAGATTCCCTGATACAGTCCTTGAGGTAATCAGAAATCCTCTACGACTGATTGAAGAGTGGTGTAAAAAGGAGAACCTTAGGGTAAATCCAAAAAAGACTGCTCTCATTACCTTCACCAGACAACGAAAAGATCTGACGACCAGGATGCCCCGCTTGTTTGGTGAATACCTTGAGTTTGTGGGGGAGGTGAAGTACCTGGGAGTTACTCTGGACAGGAAACTCACCTGGAACCCACATCTTGAGAGGACAGTTAACAGGACCAAAAGGGCACTGATGACTGTGAGAAGAATGGTGGGTAAGAAATTGGGACTGAAGCCATCAATGATGCACTGGATGTATCTGAGGGTGATAAGACCTATGATTACCTATGGAGCTCTGGTGTGGTGGACAAAGGCCAACCAGGCACAGATAAGAGCTAAACTGAGCTCTATCCAGAGATTGGCCTGTCTGTGCACACTGGGAGCGATGTCAACTACACCAGGTGCAGCAATGGAAGTAATGCTTAACCTCCCTCTCCTTGAGCTTGTCCTTAGGGGAGAGGCGAGGCTGGCGGCATGGAGATTGCGCAACTCGAGCAATTGGGCTAACCTCCCAGATGTCTCGGGACATATGAGTATCGAGTGCGTGGTCAAAGAACCCGTCTTGGAAATGGGCAGCGACCACATTACTCGAATGTTTGCACCTGACCAGGTCCACCAAACTATGATGGAATGGTCGGGGACATTAACATCGGGAGCTCAGATCTGGTACACAGACGGCTCCAAGATGGACTTCGGCACTGGAGCGGGGGTGTATTGTAAAAACCCAAGGGTAGAACTAGTTTTTTCCTTGGGGAGGCATACCTCTGTCTTTCAGGCCGAAGTATATGCTATAAATGCCTGTCTGGGAGAGATAGCGAGAAGGGAAACACACGGGACCCGGATTGCTATTTTCTCCGACAGTCAGGTGCAATTAAGTGACTAAACGGACACGTGGTCACCTCGGCCATAGTCAGAGAGTGCCTAATTAACCTACAAGCTCTGGCAAGGCACAGTCAAATCAAGTTAGGTTGGGTGCCAGGGCATAGGGGAATACTTGGAAATGAAGCCGCAGATGCGCTGGCCAGGGAGGGGTCTTCGACTCCCCTGATTGGACCGGAGCCTGCGGTAGGTATTTCCAAATCCATGGTCAAGATGACAGTGCGAAGGTGGATGGCTGAATGACACTGTGAGCACTGGATCAGGGCCGAAGGGATGAGACACAGTAAGCTAACCCTTAGGAAACCTTCCTTGGGGCAGCAGAAGAGTCTCATCTATCTGTCTAGGCAGGAATTGAGGATAGTCACAGGTCTACTCACGGGACACTGTGGACTAAGGAAACATTTGCATAAAATGGGTATCTACAAAGATGAACCAGTGTGCAGATTATGCGGGCAGGAACTGGAGACTGCCACACACATTATTTACAGATGTGAAGTACTTGCCGAGATACGCTTCAACCTCTTTGGTGATGGAACGGCTCTGGTGGATGCTGAAGGTAAAACACTAGTCAGGAAACTCCTAAACTTGGTAAGAGGGAAGGGGCTATTTGACTAGATCAGGGAGGTGAGTACAATATACCTTAAGGTAGCAGTGCTTCGGGCAGTTTAAAACCCGCTCCCAAGTTTAAAAAAAAAAAAAAAATCCCCTGGGGACCCTTATTTGTCCCGTTTTGGCAAAATAGTAACTGACGTACTACTTTTTAAATATTTATTAAAATATTTAGAGCAGATAAATTGAGTGCTTTAAAAACTAAATTGAAGGTCTCGTATTACAGATTTGATAGTAAAAATTCTTAGTACATTTTATTGTACTATCGCGTAGTACTGCCACGGCAATGATGCCAAGATTAATTCCAACCGCAGCAGCTCTGGTAGGTTGCCTATCTCACCCTTAATTGAAAATATTTTTTAAAAAAGCGAGTGTGATCAGTGATAACGTTTATTTTATTAACGACTAAACATACTTCAAACCTTGATTTTTAATTTTCAAAAAGAATCCAAGGGTGTCTCCACTAACCCCCACAGTTTAAAGCTTGCTATTTAGCTCTCTAATTTCAAAAAGAATCCAGGTGTGTCTCCACGGACCCCCATAGTTTAAAGCTTGCTATTTAGCTCTCTAATTTGAAAAAGAATCAAGGGTATCTTCGTGAACCCCCATAGTTTAAAACTTGCTATTTAGCTCTCTAATTTCAAAAAGAATCCAGGGTATCTCCATGGACCTTCATAGTTTAAAGCTTGCTATTTACCTCTCTAATTTCAAAAAGAATAAACGGGTATCCTCGGGGAGCCCCATAGTTTAAAGCTTGCTATTTAGCTCTCTAATTTCAAAAAGAATCCAGGGGTATCTCCACAAACCCCCATAGTTTGAAGCTTGACATTTAGCTCTCTAATTTCAAAAGGAATCAAGGGTATCCTCGTGGACCCCCATAGTTTAAAGCTTGCTATTTAGCTCTCTAATTTTAAAAAGAATCCAGGGGTATCTCCACAAACCCCCATAGTTTAAAGCTTGCTATTTAGCTCTCTAATTTCAAAAGGAATCAAGGGTATCCTCGTGGACCCCCATAGTTTAAAGCTTGGTATTTAGCTCTCTAATTTCAAAAGGAATCAAGGGTATCCTCGTGGACCCTCATAGTTTAAAGCTTGCTATTTAGCTCTCTAATTTCAAAAGGAATCAAGGGTATCCTCGTGGAGCCAAATAGTTTAAAGCTTGCTATTTAGCTCTCTAATTTGAAAAAGAATCCAGGGGTATCTCCACAAACCCCCATAGTTTAAAGCTTGCTATTTAGCTCTCTATTTTCAAAAGGAATCAAGGGTCTCCTCGTGGACCCCCATAGTTTAAAGCCTGCTATTTAGCTCTCTAATTTCAAAAATAATCCAGGGGTATCTCCAAGGACCCACCGCTTTGCTGGAGATATTCCTTTCAAAGCTGTCAGAGGGAACTGTTCCGTTTTGATCTTCCAGAGATTTGGCCACTTTATAAATAGGTGACTTGTTCTGTAAGTAATAGGAAAATCGTGGCACTAATTTAATTACTTTAACATGAAGACTGACCACCATAGAAAATGTTTTAAAATTCTTATTGGCCGTGAATTTTAATTTCAGAAGTATTTGAGTGTTTGCTCACAAGCGTTACAACAACAGATTACCGAGGGTTGTGATGAATGTTTTACGCAGGGAAACTTGGATAATGTGAAGCTAAAGGGACCAGTTTAACTTCTGGTTATATAGTCTCCTGAAATGTATCCGGTATCAGATAATGACACAACTCCACCATCTTTCCAACGACAATTTAAATACATTTAGATGAAATATATACACATCTTTAAAAAATTCCCTACAACCCCTATAGAGAGTTGGTCTACTTGAACAAGACGACTATGAGCGCAGGACATGATTCGTTCACGACCTCTGCCATGGTTTTACGTCCCTACCTTTATCCTACCTATAGGCCTATACGCGACTATGCTCACAGGATGATATGATCCGTAAACAGCCTCTGCCATGGTTTTACGTTACTACCTTTATCCTACCTATAGGCCTATACGCAACTATGCTCACAGGACGATATGATCCGTCCACAGCCTCTGTCATGGTTTTACGTTCCTACCTTTATCCTACCTATAGGCCTATACGCGACTATGCTCACAGGACGATATGATCCGTCCACAGCCTCTGCCATGGTTTTACGTCCCTACCTTTATCCTACCTATAGGCCTATACGCGACTATGCTCACAGGACGATATGATCCGTCCACAGCCTCTGCCATGGTTTTACGTCCCTACCTTTATCCTACCTATAGGCCTATACGCGACTATGCTCACAGGACGATATGATCCGTCCACAGCCTCTGCCATGGTTTTACGTTCCTACCTTTATCCTACCTATAGGCCTATACGCGACTATGCTCACAGGACGATATGATCCGTCCACAGCCTCTGCCATGGTTTTACGTCCCTACCTTTATCCTACCTATAGGCCTATACGCGACTATGCTCACAGGACGATATGATCCGTCCACAGCCTCTGCCATGGTTTTACGTTCCTACCTTTATCCTACCTATAGGCCTATACGCGACTATGCTCACAGGACGATATGATCCGTCCACAGCCTCTGCCATGGTTTTACGTCCCTGTCTTTATCCTACCTATAGGCCTATACGCGACTATGCTCACAGGACGATATGATCCGTCCACAGCCTCTGCCATGGTTTTACGTCCCTACCTTTATCCTACCTATAGGCCTATACGCGACTATGCTCACAGGACGATATGATCCGTCCACAGCCTCTGCCATGGTTTTACGTCCCTGTCTTTATCCTACCTATAGGCCTATACGCGACTATGCTCACAGGACGATATGATCCGTCCACAGCCTCTGCCATGGTTTTACGTCCCTACCTTTATCCTACCTATAGGCCTATAAGCGACTATGCTCACAGGACGATATGATCCGTCCACAGCCTCTGCCATGGTTTTACGTCCCTACCTTTATCCTACCTATAGGCCTATACGCGACTATGCTCACAGGACGATATGATCCGTCCACAGCCTCTGCCATGGTTTTACGTCCCTACCTTTATCCTACCTATAGGCCTATACGCGACTATGCTCACAGGACGATATGACCCGTCCACAGCCTCTGCCATGGTTTTACGTCCCTACCTTTATCCTACCTATAGGCATTACACGACTATGCTCACAGGACGATATGATCCGTCCACAGCCTCTGCCATGGTTTTACGTTCCTACCTTTATCCTACCTATAGGCCTATACGCGACTATGCTCACAGGACGATATGATCCGTCCACAGCCTCTGCCATGGTTTTACGTCCCTACCTTTATCCTACCTATAGGCCTATACGCGACTATGCTCACAGGACGATATGACCCGTCCACAGCCTCTGCCATGGTTTTACGTTCCTACCTTTATCCTACCTATAGGCATTACACGACTATGCTCACAGGATGATATGATCCGTCCACAGCCTCTGCCATGGTTTTACGTTCCTACCTTTATCCTACCTATAGGCCTATACGCGACTATGCTCACAGGACGATATGATCCGTCCACAGCCTCTGCCATGGTTTTACGTCCCTGTCTTTATCCTACCTATAGGCCTATACGCGACTATGCTCACAGGACGATATGATCCGTCCACAGCCTCTGCCATGGTTTTACGTCCCTACCTTTATCCTACCTATAGGCCTATACGCGACTATGCTCACAGGACGATATGATCCGTCCACAGCCTCTGCCATGGTTTTACGTCCCTACCTTTATCCTACCTATAGGCCTATACGCGACTATGCACACTGGTCGATATGACCCGTCCACAGCCTCTGCCATGGTTTTACGTCCCTACCTTTATCCTACCTATAGGCCTATACGCGACTATGCTCACAGGACGATATGACCCGTCCACAGCCTCTGCCATGGTTTTACGTCCCTACCTTTATCCTACCTATAGGCCTATACGCGACTATGCTCACAGGACGATATGACGCGTCCACAGCCTCTGCCATGGTTTTACGTCCCTACCTTTATCCTACCTATAGGCATTACACGACTATGCTCACAGGACGATATGATCCGTCCACAGCCTCTGCCATGGTTTTACGTTCCTACCTTTATCCTACCTATAGGCCTATACGCGACTATGCTCACAGGACGATATGATCCGTCCACAGCCTCTGCCATGGTTTTACGTCCCTACCTTTATCCTACCTATAGGCCTATACGCGACTATGCTCACAGGACGATATGATCCGTCCCCTCCCTCTGCCATGGTTTTACGTCCCTACCTTTATCCTACCTATAGGCCTATACGCTACTATGCTCACAGGACGATATGATCCGTCCACAGCCTCTGCCATGGTTTTACGTCCCTACCTTTATCCTACCTATAGGCCTATACGCGACTATGCTCACTGGACGATATGATCCGTCCCCTCCCTCTGCCATGGTTTTACGTCCCTACCTTTATCCTACCTATAGGCCTATACGCGACTATGCTCACAGGATGATATGATCCGTCCACAGCCTCTGCCATGGTTTTACGTCCCTACCTTTATCCTACCTATAGGCATTACACGACTATGCTCACAGGACGATATGATCCGTCCACAGCCTCTGCCATGGTTTTACGTTCCTACCTTTATCCTACCTATAGGCCTATACGCGACTATGCTCACAGGACGATATGATCCGTCCACAGCCTCTGCCATGGTTTTACGTCCCTACCTTTATCCTACCTATAGGCCTATACGCGACTATGCTCACAGGATGATATGATCCGTCCACAGCCTCTGCCATGGTTTTACGTTCCTACCTTTATCCTACCTATAGGCCTATACGCGACTATGCTCACAGGACGATATGATCCGTCCACAGCCTCTGCCATGGTTTTACGTTCCTACCTTTATCCTACCTATAGGCCTATACGCGACTATGCTCACAGGACGATATGATCCGTCCACAGCCTCTGCCATGGTTTTACGTTCCTACCTTTATCCTACCTATAGGCATTACGCGACTATGCTCACAGGACGATATGATCCGTCCACAGCCTCTGCCATGGTTTTACGTTCCTACCTTTATCCTACCTATAGGCCTATACGCGACTATGCTCACAGGACGATATGACCCGTCCACAGCCTCTGCCATGGTTTTACGTTCCTACCTTTATCCTACCTATAGGCATTACACGACTATGCTCACAGGATGATATGATCCGTCCACAGCCTCTGCCATGGTTTTACGTTCCTACCTTTATCCTACCTATAGGCCTATACGCGACTATGCTCACAGGATGATTAGATCCGTCCACACCCTCTGTCATGGTTTTACGTCCCTACCTTTATCCTACCTATAGGCCTATACGCGACTATGCTCACAGGACGATATGATCCGTCCACAGCCTCTGCCATGGTTTTACGTTCCTACCTTTATCCTACCTATAGGCATTACGCGACTATGCTCACAGGACGATATGATCCGTCCACAGCCTCTGCCATGGTTTTACGTTCCTACCTTTATCCTACCTATAGGCCTATACGCGACTATGCTCACAGGACGATATGACCCGTCCACAGCCTCTGCCATGGTTTTACGTTCCTACCTTTATCCTACCTATAGGCATTACACGACTATGCTCACAGGATGATATGATCCGTCCACAGCCTCTGCCATGGTTTTACGTTCCTACCTTTATCCTACCTATAGGCCTATACGCGACTATGCTCACAGGATGATATGATCCGTCCACACCCTCTGTCATGGTTTTACGTCCACACCTTTATCCTACCTATAGGCCTATACGCGACTATGCTCACAGGATGATATGATCCGTCCACAGCCTCTGCCATGGTTTTATGTTTCTACCTTTATCCTACCTATAGGCCTATACGCGACTATGCTCACAGGACGATATGATCCGTCCACAGCCTCTGCCATGGTTTTACGTCCCTGTCTTTATCCTACCTATAGGCATTACGCGACTATGCTCACAGGACGATATGATCCGTCCACAGCCTCTGCCATGGTTTTACGTTCCTACCTTTATCCTATCTATAGGCCTATACGCGACTATGCTCACAGGACGATATGACCCGTCCACAGCCTCTGCCATGGTTTTACGTTCCTACCTTTATCCTACCTATAGGCATTACGCGACTATGCTCACAGGACGATATGATCCGTCCACAGCCTCTGCCATGGTTTTACGTTCCTACCTTTATCCTACCTATAGGCCTATACGCGACTATGCTCACAGGACGATATGACCCGTCCACAGCCTCTGCCATGGTTTTACGTTCCTACCTTTATCCTACCTATAGGCATTACACGACTATGCTCACAGGATGATATGATCCGTCCACAGCCTCTGCCATGGTTTTACGTTCCTACCTTTATCCTACCTATAGGCCTATACGCGACTATGCTCACAGGATGATATGATCCGTCCACACCCTCTGTCATGGTTTTAGGTCCCTACCTTTATCCTACCTATAGGCCTATACGCGACTATGCTCACAGGACGATATGACCCGTCCACAGCCTCTGCCATGGTTTTACGTTCCTACCTTTATCCTACCTATAGGCATTACACGACTATGCTCACAGGATGATATGATCCGTCCACAGCCTCTGCCATGGTTTTACGTTCCTACCTTTATCCTACCTATAGGCCTATACGCGACTATGCTCACAGGATGATATGATCCGTCCACACCCTCTGCCATGGTTTTACGTCCCTACCTTTATCCTACCTATAGGCCTATACGCGACTATGCTCACAGGACGATATGATCCGTCCACAGCCTCTGCCATGGTTTTACGTTCCTACCTTTATCCTACCTATAGGCCTATACGCGACTATGCTCACAGGATGATATGATCCGTCCACAGCCTCTGCCATGGTTTTACGTCCCTACCTTTATCCTACCTATAGGCCTATACGCGACTATGCTCACAGGACGATATGATCCGTCCACAGCCTCTGCCATGGTTTTACGTTCCTACCTTTATCCTACCTATAGGCCTATACGCGACTATGCTCACAGGATGATATGATCCGTCCACAGCCTCTGCCATGGTTTTACGTCCCTACCTTTATCCTACCTATAGGCCTATACGCGACTATGCTCACAGGACGATATGATCCGTCCACAGCCTCTGCCATGGTTTTACGTCCCTACCTTTATCCTACCTATAGCCCTATACGCGACTATGCTCACAGGACGATATGATCCGTCCACAGCCTCTGCCATGGTTTTACGTCCCTACCTTTATCCTACCTATAGGCCTATACGCTACTATGCTCACAGGACGATATGATCCGTCCACAGCCTCTGCCATGGTTTTACGTTCCTACCTTTATCCTACCTATAGGCCTATACGCGACTATGCTCACAGGACGATATGATCCGTCCACAGCCTCTGCCATGGTTTTACGTCCCTACCTTTATCCTACCTATAGGCCTATACGCGACTATGCTCACAGGATGATATGATCCATCCATAGCCTCTGCCATGGTTTTACGTTCCTACCTTTATCCTACCTATAGGCCTATACGCGACTATGCTCACAGGACGATATGATCCGTCCCCTCCCTCTGCCATGGTTTTACGTCCCTACCTTTATCCTACCTATAGGCATTACACGACTATGCTCACAGGATGATATGATCCGTCCACAGCCTCTGCCATGGTTTTACGTTCCTACCTTTATCCTACCTATAGGCCTATACGCGACTATGCTCACAGGACGATATGATCCGTCCACAGCCTCTGCCATGGTTTTACGTCCCTGTCTTTATCCTACCTATAGGCCTATACGCTACTATGCTCACAGGACGATATGATCCGTCCACAGCCTCTGGCATGGTTTTACGTCCCTACCTTTATCCTACCTATAGGCCTATACGCGACTATGCTCACAGGACGATATGATCCGTCCACAGCCTCTGCCATGGTTTTACGTTCCTACCTTTATCCTAACTATAGGCCTATACGCGACTATGCTCACAGGACGATATGATCCGTCCACAGCCTCTGCCATGGTTTTACGTCCCTGTCTTTATCCTACCTATAGGCCTATACGCTACTATGCTCACAGGACGTAATGATCCGTCCACAGCCTCTGCCATGGTTTTACGTCCCTACCTTTATCCTACCTATAGGCCTATACGCTACTATGCTCACAGGATGATATGATCCGTCCACAGCCTCTGCCATGGTTTTACGTCCATACCTTTATCCTACCTATAGGCCTATACGCGTCTATGCTCACTGGACGATATGATCCGTCTCCTCCCTCTGCCATGGTTTTACGTCCCTACCTTTATCCTACCTATAGGCCTATACGCGACTATGCTCACTGGACGATATGATCCGTCCCCTCCCTCTGCCATGGTTTTACGTCCATACCTTTATCCTACCTATAGGCCTATACGCGACTATGCTCACAGGACGATATGATCCGTCCACAGCCTCTGCCATGGTTTTACGTCCATACCTTTATCCTACCTATAGGCCTATACGCGACTATGCTCACAGGACGATATGATCCGTCCACAGCCTCTGCCATGGTTTTACGTCCCTGTCTTTATCCTACCTATAGGCCTATACGCTACTATGCTCACAGGACGATATGATCCGTCCACAGCCTCTGCCATGGTTTTACGTCCCTACCTTTATCCTACCTATAGGCCTATACGCGACTATGCTCACAGGACGATATGATCCGTCCACAGCCTCTGCCATGGTTTTACGTTCCTACCTTTATCCTACCTATAGGCCTATACGCGACTATGCTCACAGGATGATATGATCCGTCCACAGCCTCTGCCATGGTTTTACGTCCCTACCTTTATCCTACCTATAGGCCTATACGCGACTATGCTCACAGGACGATATGATCCGTCCACAGCCTCTGCCATGGTTTTACGTTCCTACCTTTATCCTACCTATAGGCCTATACGCGACTATGCTCACAGGATGATATGATCCGTCCACAGCCTCTGCCATGGTTTTACGTCCCTACCTTTATCCTACCTATAGGCCTATACGCGACTATGCTCACAGGACGATATGATCCGTCCACAGCCTCTGCCATGGTTTTACGTCCCTACCTTTATCCTACCTATAGCCCTATACGCGACTATGCTCACAGGACGATATGATCCGTCCACAGCCTCTGCCATGGTTTTACGTCCCTACCTTTATCCTACCTATAGGCCTATACGCTACTATGCTCACAGGACGATATGATCCGTCCACAGCCTCTGCCATGGTTTTACGTTCCTACCTTTATCCTACCTATAGGCCTATACGCGACTATGCTCACAGGACGATATGATCCGTCCACAGCCTCTGCCATGGTTTTACGTCCCTACCTTTATCCTACCTATAGGCCTATACGCGACTATGCTCACAGGATGATATGATCCATCCATAGCCTCTGCCATGGTTTTACGTTCCTACCTTTATCCTACCTATAGGCCTATACGCGACTATGCTCACAGGACGATATGATCCGTCCCCTCCCTCTGCCATGGTTTTACGTCCCTACCTTTATCCTACCTATAGGCATTACACGACTATGCTCACAGGATGATATGATCCGTCCACAGCCTCTGCCATGGTTTTACGTTCCTACCTTTATCCTACCTATAGGCCTATACGCGACTATGCTCACAGGACGATATGATCCGTCCACAGCCTCTGCCATGGTTTTACGTCCCTGTCTTTATCCTACCTATAGGCCTATACGCTACTATGCTCACAGGACGATATGATCCGTCCACAGCCTCTGGCATGGTTTTACGTCCCTACCTTTATCCTACCTATAGGCCTATACGCGACTATGCTCACAGGACGATATGATCCGTCCACAGCCTCTGCCATGGTTTTACGTTCCTACCTTTATCCTAACTATAGGCCTATACGCGACTATGCTCACAGGACGATATGATCCGTCCACAGCCTCTGCCATGGTTTTACGTCCCTGTCTTTATCCTACCTATAGGCCTATACGCTACTATGCTCACAGGACGTAATGATCCGTCCACAGCCTCTGCCATGGTTTTACGTCCCTACCTTTATCCTACCTATAGGCCTATACGCTACTATGCTCACAGGATGATATGATCCGTCCACAGCCTCTGCCATGGTTTTACGTCCATACCTTTATCCTACCTATAGGCCTATACGCGTCTATGCTCACTGGACGATATGATCCGTCTCCTCCCTCTGCCATGGTTTTACGTCCCTACCTTTATCCTACCTATAGGCCTATACGCGACTATGCTCACTGGACGATATGATCCGTCCCCTCCCTCTGCCATGGTTTTACGTCCATACCTTTATCCTACCTATAGGCCTATACGCGACTATGCTCACAGGACGATATGATCCGTCCACAGCCTCTGCCATGGTTTTACGTCCATACCTTTATCCTACCTATAGGCCTATACGCGACTATGCTCACAGGACGATATGATCCGTCCACAGCCTCTGCCATGGTTTTACGTCCCTGTCTTTATCCTACCTATAGGCCTATACGCTACTATGCTCACAGGACGATATGATCCGTCCACAGCCTCTGCCATGGTTTTACGTCCCTACCTTTATCCTACCTATAGGCCTATACGCGACTATGCTCACAGGACGATATGATCCGTCCACAGCCTCTGCCATGGTTTTACGTCCCTGTCTTTATCCTACCTATAGGCCTATACGCTACTATGCTCACAGGACGATATGATCCGTCCACAGCCTCTGCCATGGTTTTACGTCCCTACCTTTATCCTACCTATAGGCCTATACGCTACTATGCTCACAGGATGATATGATCCGTCCACAGCCTCTGCCATGGTTTTACGTCCATACCTTTATCCTACCTATAGGCCTATACGCGTCTATGCTCACTGGACGATATGATCCGTCCCCTCCCTCTGCCATGGTTTTACGTCCCTACCTTTATCCTACCTATAGGCCTATACGCGACTATGCTCACTGGACGATATGATCCGTCCCCTCCCTCTGCCATGGTTTTACGTCCCTACCTTTATCCTACCTATAGGCCTATACGCGTCTATGCTCACTGGACGATATGATCCGTCCCCTCCCTCTGCCATGGTTTTACGTCCCTACCTTTATCCTACCTATAGGCCTATACGCGACTATGCTCACAGGATGATATGATCCGTCCACAGCCTCTGCCATGGTTTTACGTTCCTACCTTTATCCTACCTATAGGCCTATACGCGACTATGCTCACAGGACGATATGATCCGTCCACACCCTCTGTCATGGTTTTACGTTCCTACCTTTATCCTACCTATAGGCCTATACGCGACTATGCTCACAGGACGATATGATCCGTCCACACCCTCTGTCATGGTTTTACGTTCCTACCTTTATCCTACCTATAGGCCTATACGCGACTATGCTCACAGGATGATATGATCCGTCCACAGCCTCTGCCATGGTTTTACGTTCCTACCTTTATCCTACCTATAGGCCTATACGCGACTATGCTCACAGGACGATATGATCCGTCCACACCCTCTGTCATGGTTTTACGTTCCTACCTTTATCCTACCTATAGGCCTATACGCGACTATGCTCACAGGACGATATGATCCGTCCACACCCTCTGTCATGGTTTTACGTTCCTACCTTTATCCTACCTATAGGCCTATACGCGACTATGCTCACAGGATGATATGATCCGTCCACAGCCTCTGCCATGGTTTTACGTTCCTACCTTTATCCTACCTATAGGCCTATACGCGACTATGCTCACAGGACGATATGATCCGTCCACACCCTCTGTCATGGTTTTACGTTCCTACCTTTATCCTACCTATAGGCCTATACGCGACTATGCTCACAGGACGATATGATCCGTCCACAGCCTCTGCCATGGTTTTACGTTCCTACCTTTATCCTACCTATAGGCCTATACGCGACTATGCTCACAGGACGATATGATCCGTCCACACCCTCTGTCATGGTTTTACGTTCCTACCTTTATCCTACCTATAGGCCTATACGCGACTATGCTCACAGGACGATATGATCCGTCCACACCCTCTGTCATGGTTTTACGTTCCTACCTTTATCCTACCTATAGGCCTATACGCGACTATGCTCACAGGATGATATGATCCGTCCACAGCCTCTGCCATGGTTTTACGTTCCTACCTTTATCCTACCTATAGGCCTATACGCGACTATGCTCACAGGACGATATGATCCGTCCACACCCTCTGTCATGGTTTTACGTTCCTACCTTTATCCTACCTATAGGCCTATACGCGACTATGCTCACAGGACGATATGATCCGTCCACACCCTCTGTCATGGTTTTACGTTCCTACCTTTATCCTACCTATAGGCCTATACGCGACTATGCTCACAGGATGATATGATCCGTCCACAGCCTCTGCCATGGTTTTACGTTCCTACCTTTATCCTACCTATAGGCCTATACGCGACTATGCTCACAGGACGATATGATCCGTCCACACCCTCTGTCATGGTTTTACGTTCCTACCTTTATCCTACCTATAGGCCTATACGCGACTATGCTCACAGGACGATATGACCCGTCCACAGCCTCTGCCATGGTTTTACGTCCCTGTCTTTATCCTACCTATAGGCCTATACACAATCCTAGGTAGGTGATAATTGCTTAAATTGATTGTTCGCCTTAAGACTATAGAACTTAGATCCTACTGTTCCTAAGTAAATTTAAAACTTTGTTCCGGTCTAAATAATTTCGAATGGCGTGGAAGTTATAAATATGTCCAATTTTCCACGATTACCTACCATTTATTGCATTATATCTATTTAGTCGTTGCTAAATATAGATTTAACTTGAAGAAAAATTTGATTTGTGTAAAATTTAAATTTTAATTAAGTCAGTTTACAACCCCTTCCTTAACAGAAAGCATTCAAAGCAGACGTATGAATAAGAAGGAACGAGTTCTACGAGAAAATATATTGTGGCTGTAGGGTACAATAGACAATTTATTGTTTCACTTGATTAAAATATCTCAGCTAATAGACTCGCACGAGCGCGATGATGTAATCGTAATGGACGCATATATTTTACACAAGTTTGATCTAGTGTTTGGACAGCCTTAAATAAACTATAAACAGAAATATGTTTACACAGTGCAGCTGAAAGTTTGTCACATGTTTCTTCAATATCGTCGGACTGACAGGCGCCATCGAAATCCGGCCCCGACATTCTGTACGTGCAAGCAGAATTTGCTGATAACGTACCAGTCCCTTAAGCGTTGGACAAAGTGATATTTGGACAAAGTAAAATCGAGCATTGCTTAAATCTGATAGGATTTCCAGTGTAAAACGGACAGCTTTGAAAAAAAACTGGAAAAAAATAAACATTTGAAAACCTTGACCCTTGGTTAGTCAATTCATACTTAAAACAAACATTAGTAGACTATTAATAGAAATAAAAAAGTTATGAATAAAATTTTACAGTCAAAGGATTGTACGATGTTATAATTAACCCTAGATTGCTTATACCTCGTCAATATGACGACGCTCAGTTTCACATTGCTATATCTGACAAATGAGCGATTCGCGCGCATTTTTCTTCCCAGTAGATTCATACCTACAGTTCCCGATGTCAGCTAAAGTTCGCTTACGTCCAAGTGAAACGGAGCACACGTCGTCGTTTTGACAGTACATAAGTGATCGTTTGACGATTTTATATTTATCTATTCTTTACATTTTTGAGTTTTTTACTCACATAGGCTTAGGTTTTGCTACTATTTGTGGGGGTTTGCGTTGCTGAGTATGTTAAGGCTGGATTTATAATTGAGACGAGGAAATGGCTGACGAGGAGGATCGTAGAGATACTCTAATAAGAAGATATCTTGAAGATTCAAGTGATGAGGAGTTTTTTTAACGTGCTTCTACCTCAAATAGGTGTCCAAATAATATTGAAAATGAAAATTTGTTAGAAGGTAATCATGTCAAATATACAGACTCGGGGACTATGAAGACGCAGATGTGACTTACCTTCCCGAAGTTGGAGCCACAGCGAATATCAGACAGTGAATACTGACAGTGATACTGGGTATCGATCACGCAGGTATAAAAAACGCCGCAGAGAACTTGGACCATGTGATCCTCCGAGTAGCGCTGAACCTCCTCGTATCTCCGACATTTCACGAGACACCGAGTCTCCTCCTAGTGCGTTTCTCCTTATGGCGATCCTACACCTAACGTCTACTCTTCACCTCATGCCGATCCTCTACCTAATGACAACAATCTATCTAGTGTAAATGACAGACCTGGTCGTGAACCTAATCTTAACCTATTTATCTCAACATCTTTATTCAATGGAGTTAAATATAATAATCTAATAAGCACTGATCCTGATCCGGTCAATATTCGCGCTCCAATACGTAATATTGTGGGCGGTTTCAAAGCGAGATGTGAGGACTGTACCAAAATCACTAATACAACACAACGTTATACCCTTATCAAGTTTTTCTTTAGTTATTCGACGTAGATATGGATGTACACGTAACGCAAATGTGATCCTGTCTTTAAACGCATATAAGAGAAAATGTTAGTAGGAAATAGTTTGTATGACAGACCTACTCTTTACCGGGGATATCAGGTGAAAAGATTTTATTATTGCAGAGGATAAAATGACTATTTACCCAAAGGTAGGGAAAGAATCAGTTGAAGTAGGAACTGTCATTATCTGACTTGGACGTACTCTCTATCGAGAGGTCATTAAGCGGTTCTAAAATTAAATCAAAAAATTTTATTATCGCCGAATACAAAAATGACGGTGTAGATAAAGACAGACAAAATGTTAGTTCACATAGGAAATAGCGTTGTCTGACTTACACCTACTCTCTACCGGGGACATGAAGCAGCTATAACATTTGCACCACAAGTAATGATTATTACAATTTATAACAATGGCGCTGTGGCTTAAGACGGAGAAATTGTTAGTTCACGTAGGAAATAACGTTGTCTAACTTAGAGCTACTCTCTACCGGGGACATGAGGATGCTATAACATTTGCACCACAAGTAATGATTATTACAATTTATAACAATGGCGCTGTGGCTAAAGACGGAGATATTGTTAGTTCACGTAGGAAATAACGTTGTCTAACTTAGATCTACTCTCTACCGGGGACATGAGGATGCTATAACATTTGTATCACAAGTAATGATTATTACAATTTATAACAATGGCGCTGTGGCTAAAGACAGACAAAATGTTAGTTCCCGTAGGAAATAACGTTGTCTAACTTGGAGCTACTCTCTACCGGGGACATGAAGCAGCTATAACATTTGCACCACAAGTAATGATTATTACAATTTATAACAATGGCGCTGTGGCTAAAGACAGAGAAATTGTTAGTTCACGTAGGAAATAACGTTGTCTAACTTACAGCTACTCTCTACCAGGGAAATGAAGATGCTATAACATTTGCACCACAAGTAATGATTATTACAATTTATAACAATGGCGCTGTGGCTAAAGACAGAGAAATTGTTAGTTCACGTAGGAAATAACGTTGTCTAACTTAGAGCTACTCTCTACCGGGGACATGAAGATGCTATAACATTTGCACCACAAGTAATGATTATTACAATTTATAAAAATGGCGCTGTGGCTAAAGACGGAGATATTGTTAGTTCACATAGGAAATAACGTTGTCTAACATAGATCTACTCTCTACCGGGGACATGAGGATGCTATAACATTTGCACCACAAGTAATGATTATTACAATTTATAACAATGGCGCTGTGGCTAAAGAGAGACAAAATGTTAGTTCCCGTAGGAAATAACGTTGTCTAACTGGGAGCTACTCTCTACCGGGGACATGGGGATGCTATAACATTTGCACCACAAGTAATGATTATTACAATTTATAACAATGGCGCTGTGGCTAAAGACAGAGAAATTGTTAGTTCACGTAGGAAATAACGTTGTCCAACTTAGAGCTACTCTCAACCGGGGACATGAGGATGCTATAACATTTGCACCACAAGTAATGATTATTACAATTTATAACAATGGCGCTGTGGCTAAAGAGAGACAAAATGTTAGTTCCCGTAGGAAATAACGTTGTCTAACTGGGAGCTACTCTCAACCGGGGACATGAGGATGCTATAACATTTGCACCACAAGTAATGATTATTACAATTTATAACAATGGCGCTGTGGCTAAAGAGAGACAAAATGTTAGTTCCCGTAGGAAATAACGTTGTCTAACTGGGAGCTACTCTCTACCGGGGACATGGGGATGCTATAACATTTGCACCACAAGTAATGATTATTACAATTTATAACAATGGCGCTGTGGCTAAAGACAGAGAAATTGTTAGTTCACATAGGAAATAACGTTGTCTAACTTAGAGCTACTCTCAACCGGGGACATGAGGATGCTATAACATTTGCACCACAAGTAATGATTATTACAATTTATAACAATGGCGCTGTGGCTAAAGACGGAGAAATTGTTAGTTCACATAGGAAATAACGTTGTCTAACTTAGAGCTACTCTCAACCGGGGACATAAGGATGCTATAACATTTGCACCACAAGTAATGATTATTACAATTTATAACAATGGCGCTGTGGCTAAAGACGGAGGAGTTGTTAGTTCACGTAGGAAATAACGTTGCCTAACTTAGAGCTACTCTCAAATGGGGACATGAGGATGCTATAACATTTGCACCACAAGTAATGATTATTACAATTTATAACAATGGCGCTGAGGCTAAAGAGAGACAAAATGTTAGTTCCCGTAGGAAATAACGTTGTCTAACTGGGAGCTACTCTCTACCGGGGACATGGGGATACTATAACATTTGCACCACAAGTAATGAATATTACAATTTATAACAATGGCGCTGTGGCTAAAGACAGAGAAGTTGTTAGTTCACGTAGGAAATAACGTTGTCTAACATAGAGCTACTTTCTACCGGGGACATGAAGATGCTATAACATTTGCACCACAAGTAATGATTATTACAATTTATAACAATGGCGCTGTGGCTAAAGACAGAGAAATTGTTAGTTCACGTAGGAAATGACGTTGTCTAACTTAAAGCTACTCTCTACCGGGGACATGAAGCAGCTATAACATTTGCACTACAAGTAATGATTATTTCAATTTATAACAATGACGCTGTAGCTAAAGACAGAGAAAATGTTAGTTCAGGTAGGAAATAACGTTGTCTAACTTAAAACTACTCTCAACCGGGGACATGAGGATGCTATAACATTTGCACCACAAGTAATGATTATTACAATTTATAACAATGTCGCTGTGGCTAAAGAGAGACAAAATGTTAGTTCCCGTAGGAAATAACGTTGTCTAACTGGGAGCTACTCTCTACCGGGGACATGGGGATGCTATAACATTTGCACCACAAGTAATAATTATTACAATTTATAACAATGGCGCTGTGGCTAAAGACAGAGAAATTGTTAGTTCACGTAGGAAATAACGTTGTCTAACATAGAGCTACTCTCTACCGGGGACATGAAGATGCTATAACATTTGCACCACAAGTAATGATTATTACAATTTATAACAATGGCGCTGTGGCTAAAGACGGAGAAATTGTTAGTTCACGTAGAAAATAACGTTGCCTAACTTACAGCTACCCTCTACCGGGGACATGAGGATGCTATAACATTTGCACCACAAGTAATGTATATTACAATTTATAACAATGGCGCTGTGGCTAAAGACAGAGAAATTGTTAGTTCACATAGGAAATAACGTTGTCTAACTTAGAGCTACTCTCAACCGGGGACATGAGGATGCTATAACATTTGCACCACAAGTAATGATTATTACAATTTATAACAATGGCGCTGTGGCTAAAGACGGAGGAGTTGTTAGTTCACGTAGGAAATAACGTTGCCTAACTTAGAGCTACTCTCAAATGGGGACATGAGGATGCTATAACATTTGCACCACAAGTAATGATTATTACAATTTATAACAATGGCGCTGTGGCTAAAGACAGAGAAATTGTTAGTTCACGTAGGAAATAATGTTGTCTAACTTACAGCTACTCTCTACCGGGGACATGAAGATGCTATACCATTTGCTCCACAAGTAATGATTATTACAATTTATAACAATGGCGCTGTGGCTAAAGACAGAGAAATTGTTAGTTCACGTAGGAAATAACGTTGTCTAACTTAGAGCTACTCTCTACCGGGGACATGAAGAGGCTATAACATTTGCACCACAAGTAATGATTATTACAATTTATAACAACGGCGCTGTGGCTAAAGACAAAGAAATTGTTAGTTCACGTAGGAAATAACGTTGTCTAACTTAGAGCTACTCTCTACAGGGGACATGAAGATGCTATAACATTTGCACCACAAGTAATGATTATTACAATTTATTAAAATGGCGCTGTGGCTAAAGACGGAGATATTGTTAGTTCACGTAGGAAATAACGTTGTCTAACATAGATCTACTCTCTACCGGGGACATGAGGATGCTATAACATTTGCACCACAAGTAATGATTATTACAATTTATAACAATGGCGCTGTGGCTAAAGAGAGACAAAATGTTAGTTCCCGTAGGAAATAACGTTGTCTAACTGGGAGCTACTCTCTACCGGGGACATGGGGATACTATAACATTTGCACCACAAGTAATGAATATTACAATTTATAACAATGGCGCTGTGGCTAAAGACAGAGAAATTGTTAGTTCACGTAGGAAATAACGTTGTCTAACTTAGAGCTACTCTCTACCGGGGACATGAGGATGCTATAACATTTGCACCACAAGTAATGATTATTACAATTTATAACAATGGCGCTGTGGCTAAAGACGGAGATATTGTTAGTTCACGTAGGAAATAACGTTGTCTAACTTAGATCTACTCTCTACCGGGGACATGAGGATGCTATAACATTTGTATCACAAGTAATGATTATTACAATTTATAACAATGGCGCTGTGGCTAAAGACAGACAAAATGTTAGTTCCCGTAGGAAATAACGTTGTCTAACTTGGAGCTACTCTCTACCGGGGACATGAGGATGCTATATTATTTGCACCACAAGTAATGATTATTACAATTTATAACAATGGCGCTGTGGCTAAAGACAGAGAAATTGTTAGTCCACGTAGGAAATAACGTTGTCTAACTTAGAGCTACTCTCAAATGGGGACATGAGGATGCTATAACATTTGCACCACAAGTAATGATTATTACAATTTATAACAATGGCGCTGTGGCTAAAGACAGAGAAATTGTTAGTCCACGTAGGAAATAACGTTGACTAACTTAGAGCTACTCTCAACCGGGGACATGAGGATGCTATAACATTTGCACCACAAGTAATGATTATTACATTTTATAACAATGGCGCTGTGGCTTAAGACGGAGAAATTGTTAGTTCACGTAGGAAATAACGTTGTCAAACTTAGAGCTACTCTCAACCGGGGACATGAGGATGCTATAACATTTGCACCACAAGTAATGATTATTACAATTTATAACAATGGCGCTGTGGCTAAAGACGGAGAAGTTGTTAGTTCACGTAGGAAATAACGTTGTCTAACTTAGAGCTACTCTCAACCGGGGACATGAAGATGCTATAACATTTGCACCACAAGAAACGATTATTACAATTTATAACAATGGCGCTGTGGCTAAAGACAGAGAAATTGTTAGGTCAAGTAGGAAATAACGTTGTCTAACTTAGAGCTACTCTCAACCGGGGATATGAGGATGCTATAACATTTGCACCACAAGTAATGATTATTACAATTTATAACAATGGCGCTGTGGCTAAAGACGGAGAAGTTGCTAGTTCACGTAGGAAATAACGTTGTCTAACTTAGAGCTACTCTCAAATGGGGACATGAGGATGCTATAACATTTGCACCACAAGTAATGATTATTACAATTTATAACAATGGCGCTGTGGCTAAAGACAGAGAAATTGTTAGTTCACGTAGGAAATAACGTTGTCTAACATAGATCTACTCTCTACCGGGGACATGAGGATGCTATAACATTTGCACCACAAGTAATGATTATTACAATTTATAACAATGGCGCTGTGGCTAAAGACGGAGGAGTTGTTAGTTCACGTAGGAAATAACGTTGCCTAACTTAGAGCTAGTCTCAAATGGGGACATGAGGATGCTATAACATTTGCACCACAAGTAATGATTATTACAATTTATAACAATGGCGCTGTGGCTAAAGACAGAGAAATTGTTAGTTCACGTAGGAAATAATGTTGTCTAACTTACAGCTACTCTCTACCGGGGCCATGAAGATGCTATACCATTTGCTCCACAAGTAATGATTATTACAATTTATAACAATGGCGCTGTGGCTAAAGACAGAGAAATTGTTAGTTCACGTAGGAAATAACGTTGTCTAACTTAGAGCTACTCTCTACCGGGGACATGAAGAGGCTATAACATTTGCACCACAAGTAATGATTATTACAATTTATAACAACGGCGCTGTGGCTAAAGACAAAGAAATTGTTAGTTCACGTAGGAAATAACGTTGTCTAACTTAGAGCTACTCTCTACAGGGGACATGAAAATGCTATAACATTTGCACCACAAGTAATGATTATTACAATTTATTAAAATGGCGCTGTGGCTAAAGACGGAGATATTGTTAGTTCACGTAGGAAATAACGTTGTCTAACATAGATCTACTCTCTACCGGGGACATGAGGATGCTATAACATTTGCACCACAAGTAAAGATTATTACAATTTATAACAATGGCGCTGTGGCTAAAGAGAGACAAAATGTTAGTTCCCGTAGGAAATAACGTTGTCTAACTGGGAGCTACTCTCTACCGGGGACATGGGGATACTATAACATTTGCACCACAAGTAATGAATATTACAATTTATAACAATGGCGCTGTGGCTAAAGACAGAGAAATTGTTAGTTCACGTAGGAAATAACGTTGTCTAACTTAGAGCTACTCTCTACCGGGGACATGAAGAGGCTATAACATTTGCACCACAAGTAATGATTATTACAATTTATAACAACGGCGCTGTGGCTAAAGACAAAGAAATTGTTAGTTCACGTAGGAAATAACGTTGTCTAACTTAGAGCTACTCTCTACAGGGGACATGAAGATGCTATAACATTTGCACCACAAGTAATGATTATTACAATTTATTAAAATGGCGCTGTGGCTAAAGACGGAGATATTGTTAGTTCACGTAGGAAATAACGTTGTCTAACATAGATCTACTCTCTACCGGGGACATGAGGATGCTATAACATTTGCACCACAAGTAATGATTATTACAATTTATAACAATGGCGCTGTGGCTAAAGAGAGACAAAATGTTAGTTCCCGTAGGAAATAACGTTGTCTAACTTAGATCTACTCTCTACCGGGGACATGAGGATGCTATAACATTTGTATCACAAGTAATGATTATTACAATTTATAACAATGGCGCTGTGGCTAAAGACAGACAAAATGTTAGTTTCCGTAGGAAATAACGTTGTCTAACTTGGAGCTACTCTCTACCGGGGACATGAGGATGCTATAACATTTGCACCACAAGTAATGATTATTACAATTTATAACAATGGCGCTGTGGCTAAAGACAGAGAAATTGTTAGTCCACGTAGGAAATAACGTTGTCTAACTTAGAGCTACTCTCAAATGGGGACATGAGGATGCTATAACATTTGCACCACAGGTAATGATTATTACAATTTATAACAATGGCGCTGTGGCTAAAGACAGAGAAATTGTTAGTCCACGTAGGAAATAACGTTGACTAACTTAGAGCTACTCTCAACCGGGGACATGAGGATGCTATAACATTTGCACCACAAGTAATGATTATTACATTTTATAACAATGGCGCTGTGGCTTAAGACGGAGAAATTGTTAGTTCACGTAGGAAATAACGTTGTCAAACTTAGAGCTACTCTCAACCGGGGACATGAGGATGCTATAACATTTGCACCACAAGTAATGATTATTACAATTTATAACAATGGCGCTGTGGCTAAAGACGGAGAAGTTGTTAGTTCACGTAGGAAATAACGTTGTCTAACTTAGAGCTACTCTCAACCGGGGACATGAGGATGCTATAACATTTGCACCACAAGAAATGATTATTACAATTTATAACAATGGCGCTGTGGCTAAAGACAGAGAAATTGTTAGTTCAGGTAGGAAATAACGTTGTCTAACTTAGAGCTACTCTCAACCGGGGACATGAGGCTGCTATAACATTTGCACCACAAGTAATGATTATTACAATTTATAACAATGGCGCTGTGGCTAAAGACGGAGAAGTTGCTAGTTCACGTAGGAAATAACGTTGTCTAACTTAGAGCTACTCTCAAATGGGGACATGAGGATGCTATAACATTTGCACCACAAGTAATGATTATTACAATTTATAACAATGGCGCTGTGGCTAAAGACAGAGAAATTGTTAGTTCACGTAGGAAATAACGTTGTCTAACATAGATCTACTCTCTACCGGGGACATGAGGATGCTATAACATTTGCACCACAAGTAGTGATTATTACAATTTATAACAATGGCGCTGTGGCTAAAGAGAGACAAAATGTTAGTTCCCGTAGGAAATAACGTTGTCTAACTGGGAGCTACTCTCTACCGGGGACATGGGGATACTATAACATTTGCACCACAAGTAATGAATATTACAATTTATAACAATGGCGCTGTGGCTAAAGACGGAGATATTGTTAGTTCACGTAGGAAATAACGTTGTCTAACTTAGATCTACACTCTACCGGGGACATGAGGATGCTATAACATTTGTATCACAAGTAATGATATTACAATTTATAACAATGGCGCTGTGGCTAAAGACAGACAAAATGTTAGTTCCCGTAGGAAATAACGTTGTCTAACTTGGAGCTACTCTCTACCGGGGACATGAGGATGCTATAACATTTGCACCACAAGTAATGATTATTACAATTTATAACAATGGCGCTGTGGCTAAAGACAGAGAAATTGTTAGTCCACGTAGGAAATAACGTTGTCTAACTTAGAGCTACTCTCAAATGGGGACATGAGGATGCTATAACATTTGCACCACAAGTAATGATTATTACAATTTATAACAAAGGCGCTGTGGCTAAAGACAGAGAAATTGTTAGTCCACGTAGGAAATAACGTTGACTAACTTAGAGCTACTCTCAGCCGGGGACATGAGGATGCTATAACATTTGCACCACAAGTAATGATTATTACATTTTATAACAATGGCGCTGTGGCTTAAGACGGAGAAATTGTTAGTTCACGTAGGAAATAACGTTGTCAAACTTAGAGCTACTCTCAACCGGGGACATGAGGATGCTATAACATTTGCACCACAAGTAATGATTATTACAATTTATAACAATGGCGCTGTGGCTAAAGACGGAGAAGTTGTTAGTTCACGTAGGAAATAACGTTGTCTAACTTAGAGCTACTCTCTACCGGGGACATGAAGAGGCTATAACATTTGCACCACAAGTAATGATTATTACAATTTATAACAACGGCGCTGTGGCTAAAGACAAAGAAATTGTTAGTTCACGTAGGAAATAACGTTGTCTAACTTAGAGCTACTCTCTACAGGGGACATGAAGATGCTATAACATTTGCACCACAAGTAATGATTATTACAATTTATTAAAATGGCGCTGTGGCTAAAGACGGAGAGATTGTTAGTTCACGTAGGAAATAACGTTGTCTAACTTAGAGCTACTCTCTACCGGGGACATGAGGATGCTATAACATTTGCACCACACGTAATGATTATTACAATTTATAACAATGGCGCTGTGGCTAAAGAGAGACAAAATGTTAGTACCCGTAGGAAATAACGTTGTCTAACTGGGAGCTACTCTCTACCGGGGACATGGGGATACTATAACATTTGCACCACAAGTAATGAATATTACAATTTATAACAATGGCGCTGTGGCTAAAGACAGAGAAATTGTTAGTTCACGTAGGAAATAACGTTGTCTAACTTAGAGCTACTCTCTACCGGGGACATGAAGAGGCTATAACATTTGCACCACAAGTAATGATTATTACAATTTATAACAACGGCGCTGTGGCTAAAGACAAAGAAATTGTTAGTTCACGTAGGAAATAACGTTGTCTAACTTAGAGCTACTCTCTACAGGGGACATGAAGATGCTATAACATTTGCACCACAAGTAATGATTATTACAATTTATTAAAATGGCGCTTTGGCTAAAGACGGAGATATTGTTAGTTCACGTAGGAAATAACGTTGTCTAACATAGATCTACTCTCTACCGGGGACATGAGGATGCTATAACATTTGCACCACAAGTAATGATTATTACAATTTATAACAATGGCGCTGTGGCTAAAGAGAGACAAAATGTTAGTTCCCGTAGGAAATAACGTTGTCTAACTTAGATCTACTCTCTACCGGGGACATGAGGATGCTATAACATTTGTATCACAAGTAATGATTATTACAATTTATAACAATGGCGCTGTGGCTAAAGACAGACAAAATGTTAGTTCCCGTAGGAAATAACGTTGTCTAACTTGGAGCTACTCTCTACCGGGGACATGAGGATGCTATAACATTTGCACCACAAGTAATGATTATTACAATTTATAACAATGGCGCTGTGGCTAAAGACAGAGAAATTGTTAGTCCACGTAGGAAATAACGTTGTCTAACTTAGAGCTACTCTCAAATGGGGACATGAGGATGCTATAACATTTGCACCACAAGTAATGATTATTACAATTTATAACAATGGCGCTGTGGCTAAAGACAGAGAAATTGTTAGTCCACGTAGGAAATAACGTTGACTAACTTAGAGCTACTCTCAACCGGGGACATGAGGATGCTATAACATTTGCACCACAAGTAATGATTATTACATTTTATAACAATGGCGCTGTGGCTTAAGACGGAGAAATTGTTAGTTCACGTAGGAAATAACGTTGTCAAACTTAGAGCTACTCTCAACCGGGGACATGAGGATGCTATAACATTTGCACCACAAGTAATGATTATTACAATTTATAACAATGGCGCTGTGGCTAAAGACGGAGAAGTTGTTAGTTCACGTAGGAAATAACGTTGTCTAACTTAGAGCTACTCTCAACCGGGGACATGAGGATGCTATAACATTTGCACCACAAGTAATGATTATTACAATTTATAACAACGGCGCTGTGGCTAAAGACAAAGAAATTGTTAGTTCACGTAGGAAATAACGTTGTCTAACTTAGAGCTACTCTCTACAGGGGACATGAAGATGCTATAACATTTGCACCACAAGTAATGATTATTACAATTTATTAAAATGGCGCTTTGGCTAAAGACGGAGATATTGTTAGTTCACGTAGGAAATAACGTTGTCTAACATAGATCTACTCTCTACCGGGGACATGAGGATGCTATAACATTTGCACCACAAGTAATGATTATTACAATTTATAACAATGGCGCTGTGGCTAAAGAGAGACAAAATGTTAGTTCCCGTAGGAAATAACGTTGTCTAACTTAGATCTACTCTCTACCGGGGACATGAGGATGCTATAACATTTGTATCACAAGTAATGATTATTACAATTTATAACAATGGCGCTGTGGCTAAAGACAGACAAAATGTTAGTTCCCGTAGGAAATAACGTTGTCTAACTTGGAGCTACTCTCTACCGGGGACATGAGGATGCTATAACATTTGCACCACAAGTAATGATTATTACAATTTATAACAATGGCGCTGTGGCTAAAGACAGAGAAATTGTTAGTCCACGTAGGAAATAACGTTGTCTAACTTAGAGCTACTCTCAAATGGGGACATGAGGATGCTATAACATTTGCACCACAAGTAATGATTATTACAATTTATAACAATGGCGCTGTGGCTAAAGACAGAGAAATTGTTAGTCCACGTAGGAAATAACGTTGACTAACTTAGAGCTACTCTCAACCGGGGACATGAGGATGCTATAACATTTGCACCACAAGTAATGATTATTACATTTTATAACAATGGCGCT
Organism: Prosapia bicincta; assembly: GCA_036971475.1. Taxonomy (NCBI): domain Eukaryota; kingdom Metazoa; phylum Arthropoda; class Insecta; order Hemiptera; family Cercopidae; genus Prosapia; species Prosapia bicincta. The sequence continues at coordinate 125,845,952 of JBAIZL010000006.1, forward strand.
GTGGCTTAAGACGGAGAAATTGTTAGTTCACGTAGGAAATAACGTTGTCAAACTTAGAGCTACTCTCAACCGGGGACATGAGGATGCTATAACATTTGCACCACAAGTAATGATTATTACAATTTATAACAATGGCGCTGTGGCTAAAGACGGAGAAGTTGTTAGTTCACGTAGGAAATAACGTTGTCTAACTTAGAGCTACTCTCAACCGGGGACATGAGGATGCTATAACATTTGCACCACAAGAAATGATTATTACAATTTATAACAATGGCGCTGTGGCTAAAGACAGAGAAATTGTTAGTTCAGGTAGGAAATAACGTTGTCTAACTTAGAGCTACTCTCAACCGGGGACATGAGGATGCTATAACATTTGCACCACAAGTAATGATTATTACAATTTATAACAATGGCGCTGTGGCTAAAGACGGAGAAGTTGCTAGTTCACGTAGGAAATAACGTTGTCTAACTTAGAGCTACTCTCAAATGGGGACATGAGGATGCTATAACATTTGCACCACAAGTAATGATTATTACAATTTATAACAATGGCGCTGTGGCTAAAGACAGAGAAATTGTTAGTTCACGTAGGAAATAACGTTGTCTAACATAGATCTACTCTCTACCGGGGACATGAGGATGCTATAACATTTGCACCACAAGTAATGATTATTACAATTTATAACAATGGCGCTGTGGCTAAAGAGAGACAAAATGTTAGTTCCCGTAGGAAATAACGTTGTCTAACTGGGAGCTACTCTCTACCGGGGACATGGGGATACTATAACATTTGCACCACAAGTAATGAATATTACAATTTATAACAATGGCGCTGTGGCTAAAGACAGAGAAATTGTTAGTTCACGTAGGAAATAACGTTGTCTAACTTAGAGCTACTCTCTACCGGGGACATGAGGATGCTATAACATTTGCACCACAAGTAATGATTATTACAATTTATAACAATGGCGCTGTGGCTAAAGACGGAGATATTGTTAGTTCACGTAGGAAATAACGTTGTCTAACTTAGATCTACACTCTACCGGGGACATGAGGATGCTATAACATTTGTATCACAAGTAATGATATTACAATTTATAACAATGGCGCTGTGGCTAAAGACAGACAAAATGTTAGTTCCCGTAGGAAATAACGTTGTCTAACTTGGAGCTACTCTCTACCGGGGACATGAGGATGCTATAACATTTGCACCACAAGTAATGATTATTACAATTTATAACAATGGCGCTGTGGCTAAAGACAGAGAAATTGTTAGTCCACGTAGGAAATAACGTTGTCTAACTTAGAGCTACTCTCAAATGGGGACATGAGGATGCTATAACATTTGCACCACAAGTAATGATTATTACAATTTATAACAATGGCGCTGTGGCTAAAGACAGAGAAATTGTTAGTCCACGTAGGAAATAACGTTGACTAACTTAGAGCTACTCTCAACCGGGGACATGAGGATGCTATAACATTTGCACCACAAGTAATGATTATTACATTTTATAACAATGGCGCTGTGGCTTAAGACGGAGAAATTGTTAGTTCACGTAGGAAATAACGTTGTCAAACTTAGAGCTACTCTCAACCGGGGACATGAGGATGCTATAACATTTGCACCACAAGTAATGATTATTACAATTTATAACAATGGCGCTGTGGCTAAAGACGGAGAAGTTGTTAGTTCACGTAGGAAATAACGTTGTCTAACTTAGAGCTACTCTCAACCGGGGACATGAGGATGCTATAACATTTGCACCACAAGAAATGATTATTACAATTTATAACAATGGCGCTGTGGCTAAAGACAGAGTAATTGTTAGTTCAGGTAGGAAATAACGTTGTCTAACTTAGTGCTACTCTCAACCGGGGACATGAGGATGCTATAACATTTGCACCACAAGTAATGATTATTACAATTTATAACAATGGCGCTGTGGCTAAAGACGGAGAAGTTGCTAGTTCACGTAGGAAATAACGTTGTCTAACTTAGAGCTACTCTCAAATGGGGACATGAGGATGCTATAACATTTGCACCACAAGTAATGATTATTACAATTTATAACAATGGCGCTGTGGCTAAAGACAGAGAAATTGTTAGTTCACGTAGGAAATAACGTTGTCTAACATAGATCTACTCTCTACCGGGGACATGAGGATGCTATAACATTTGCACCACAAGTAATGATTATTACAATTTATAACAATGGCGCTGTGGCTAAAGAGAGACAAAATGTTAGTTCCCGTAGGAAATAACGTTGTCTAACTGGGAGCTACTCTCTACCGGGGACATGGGGATACTATAACATTTGCACCACAAGTAATGAATATTACAATTTATAACAATGGCGCTGTGGCTAAAGACAGAGAAATTGTTAGTTCACGTAGGAAATAACGTTGTCTAACTTAGTGCTACTCTCTACAGGGGACATGAAGATGCTATAACATTTGCACCACAAGTAATGATTATTACAATTTATAAAAATGGCGCTGTGGCTAAAGACGGAGATATTGTTAGTTCACGTAGGAAATAACGTTGTCTAACATAGATCTACTCTCTACCGGTGACATGAGGATGCTATAACATTTGCACCACAAGTAATGATTATTACAATTTATAACAATGGCGCTGTGGCTAAAGAGAGACAAAATGTTAGTTCCCGTAGGAAATAACGTTGTCTAACTGGGAGCTACTCTCTACCGGGGACATGGGGATGCTATAACATTTGCACCACAAGTAATGATTATTACAATTTATAACAATGGCGCTGTGGCTAAAGACAGAGAAATTGTTAGTTCACGTAGGAAATAACGTTGTCTAACTTTGAGCTACTCTCAACCGGGGACATGAGGATGCTATAACATTTGCACCACAAGTAATGATTATTGCAATTTATAACAATGGCGCTGTGGCTAAAGACGGAGAAGTTGTTAGTTCACGTAGGAAATAACGTTGTCTAACATAGAGCTACTCTCTACCGGGGACATGAAGATGCTATAACATTTGCACCACAAGTAATGATTATTACAATTTATAACAATGGCGCTGTGGCTAAAGACGGAGAAATTGTTAGTTCACGTAGAAAATAACGTTGCCTAACTTACAGCTACTCTCTACCGGGGACATGAAGATGCTATAACATTTGCACCACAAGTAATGATTATTACAATTTATAACAATGGCGCTGTGGCTAAAGACAGAGAAATTGTTAGTTCACGTAGGAAATGACGTTGTCTAACTTAAAGCTACTGTCTACCGGGGACATGAAGCAGCTATAACATTTGCACTACAAGTAATGATTATTTCAATTTATAACAATGACGCTGTAGCTAAAGACAGAGAAAATGTTAGTTCAGGTAGGAAATAACGTTGTCTAACTTAGAGCTACTCTCAACCGGGGACATGAGGATGCTATAACATTTGCACCACAAGTAATGATTATTACAATTTATAACAATGGCGCTGTGGCTAAAGACGGAGATATTGTTAGTTCACGTAGGAAATAACGTTGTCTAACTTAGATCTACACTCTACCGGGGACATGAGGATGCTATAACATTTGTATCACAAGTAATGATATTACAATTTATAACAATGGCGCTGTGGCTAAAGACAGACAAAATGTTAGTTCCCGTAGGAAATAACGTTGTCTAACTTGGAGCTACTCTCTACCGGGGACATGAGGATGCTATAACATTTGCACCACAAGTAATGATTATTACAATTTATAACAATGGCGCTGTGGCTAAAGACAGAGAAATTGTTAGTCCACGTAGGAAATAACGTTGTCTAACTTAGAGCTACTCTCAAATGGGGACATGAGGATGCTATAACATTTGCACCACAAGTAATGATTATTACAATTTATAACAATGGCGCTGTGGCTAAAGACAGAGAAATTGTTAGTCCACGTAGGAAATAACGTTGACTAACTTAGAGCTACTCTCAACCGGGGACATGAGGATGCTATAACATTTGCACCACAAGTAATGATTATTACATTTTATAACAATGGCGCTGTGGCTAAAGACAGAGAAATTGTTAGTTCACGTAGGAAATAACGTTGTCAAACTTAGAGCTACTCTCAACCGGGGACATGAGGATGCTATAACATTTGCACCACAAGTAATGATTATTACAATTTATAACAATGGCGCTGTGGCTAAAGACGGAGAAGTTGTTAGTTCACGTAGGAAATAACGTTGTCTAACTTAGAGCTACTCTCAACCGGGGACATGAGGATGCTATAACATTTGCACCACAAGAAATGATTATTACAATTTATAACATTGGCGCTGTGGCTAAAGACAGAGAAATTGTTAGTTCAGGTAGGAAATAACGTTGTCTAACTTAGAGCTACTCTCAACCGGGGACATGAGGATGCTATAACATTTGCACCACAAGTAATGATTATTACAATTTATAACAATGGCGCTGTGGCTAAAGACGGAGAAGTTGCTAGTTCACGTAGGAAATAACGTTGTCTAACTTAGAGCTACTCTCAAATGGGGACATGAGGATGCTATAACATTTGCACCACAAGTAATGATTATTACAATTTATAACAATGGCGCTGTGGCTAAAGACAGAGAAATTGTTAGTTCACGTAGGAAATAACGTTGTCTAACATAGATCTACTCTCTACCGGGGACATGAGGATGCTATAACATTTGCACCACAAGTAATGATTATTACAATTTATAACAATGGCGCTGTGGCTAAAGAGAGACAAAATGTTAGTTCCCGTAGGAAATAACGTTGTCTAACTGGGAGCTACTCTCTACCGGGGACATGGGGATACTATAACATTTGCACCACAAGTAATGAATATTACAATTTATAACAATGGCGCTGTGGCTAAAGACAGAGAAATTGTTAGTTCACGTAGGAAATAACGTTGTCTAACTTAGTGCTATTCTCTACAGGGGACATGAAGATGCTATAACATTTGCACCACAAGTAATGATTATTACAATTTATAAAAATGGCGCTGTGGCTAAAGACGGAGATATTGTTAGTTCACGTAGGAAATAATGTTGTCTAACATAGATCTACTCTCTACCGGTGACATGAGGATGCTATAACATTTGCACCACAAGTAATGATTATTACAATTTATAACAATGGCGCTGTGGCTAAAGAGAGACAAAATGTTAGTTCCCGTAGGAAATAACGTTGTCTAACTGGGAGCTACTCTCTACCGGGGACATGGGGATGCTATAACATTTGCACCACAAGTAATGATTATTGCAATTTATAACAATGGCGCTGTGGCTAAAGACGGAGAAGTTGTTAGTTCACGTAGGAAATAACGTTGTCTAACATAGAGCTACTCTCTACCGGGGACATGAAGATGCTATAACATTTGCACCACAAGTAATGATTATTACAATTTATAACAATGGCGCTGTGGCTAAAGACGGAGAAATTGTTAGTTCACGTAGAAAATAACGTTGCCTAACTTACAGCTACTCTCTACCGGGGACATGAAGATGCTATAACATTTGCACCACAAGTAATGATTATTACAATTTATAACAATGGCGCTGTGGCTAAAGACAGAGAAATTGTTAGTTCACGTAGGAAATGACGTTGTCTAACTTAAAGCTACTGTCTACCGGGGACATGAAGCAGCTATAACATTTGCACTACAAGTAATGATTATTTCAATTTATAACAATGACGCTGTAGCTAAAGACAGAGAAAATGTTAGTTCAGGTAAGAAATAACGTTGTCTAACTTAGAGCTACTCTCAAACGGGGACATGAGGATGCTATAACATTTGCACCACAAGTAATGATTATTACAATTTATAACAATGGCGCTGTGGCTAAAGACGGAGAAGTTGTTAGTTCACGTAGGAAATAACGTTGTCTAACTTAGAGCTACTCTCTACCGGGGACATGAAGATACTATAACATTTGCACCACAAGTAATGATTATTACAATTTATATCAATGACGCTGTAGCTAAAGACAGAGTATATGTAAGTTCATTTAGGAAATGGCGATGTCGACTTAGACCTACTCTCTACCGGGGACAAGAAGCAGCACAGCATAACATTTGCACCACAAGTAATGATTATTACAATTTATAACAATGGCGCTGAAGCCAATGACAGAGAAATTGTTACTTTACGTAGGAAATGGCGTTGTCTGACTTAGACCTACTCTCTACCGGGGACATGGAGCAGCTATAACATTTGCAACACAAGTAATGATTATTACAATTTATAACAATGGCGCTGTATCTAATGACAGAGATAATGTTAATTCAAATAGGAAATGGCGTTGTCTGACTTAGACCTACTCTCTACCGGGGACATGAAGCAGCTATAACATTTGCACCAAAAGTAATGTCTAATACAATTTATAACAATGGCGATGTAGCTAAAGACAGAGATATTGTTAGTTCACGTAGGAAATGGCGTTGTCTTACTAAGACCTACTCTCTACCGGGGACATGAAGCAGCTACAGTATAACATTTGCACATCAGTTAATGATGATTACAATTTATAACATTGACGCTGTAGCTAAAGACAGAGATAATGTTATTTCACGTATTAAATAGCATTGTCTGACTTAGACCTACTCTCTACCGGGGACATGAAGCAGCTATAGCATTTGCACCACAAGTAATGATTATTACAATTTATAACATTGACGCTGTAGCTAAAAACAAAGAAAAAGTTAGTTCACGTAGGAAATAGCGTTGTCTGACTTAGACCTACTCTGTAAAGGGGACATGAAGCAGATATAGTAATTGCACCACAAGAAATGATTATTAAAATTTGTAACATTGAAGCTGTAGCTAAAGACAGAGAAAAAGTTAGTTCACGTAGGAAATGACGTTGTCTGACTTGGAGGTCCAAGGAGAGTAGGTGCTCTCTACCGGAAACATGAAGCAGCAGAAACATTTGCACCCCAAGTAATGATTATTACAATTTATAACAATGGCGCTGTATCTAATGCCAGAGATAATGTTAATTCAAGTAGGAAATGGCGTTGTCTGAATTATACCTATTCTCTACCGGGGACATAAAGTAGCTGTAACATTGCAACACAAGTAATGATTATTCCAATTTATAACAATGACGCTGTAGGTAATTAGTTCACGTAAGAAATTGCATTGTTTGACTTAGACCTACTCTCTGGCGGGGACGTGAAGCAGCCAAATTATTTGCACCACAAGTAATGATTATTACAATTTATAACATTGACACTGTAGCTAAAGACAAAGAAAAAGTTAGTTCATGTAGAAAATAGCGTTGTCTGACTAAGACGTACTCTCTACCGGTGTCATAAAAGAGCAATAGTAATTGCACCACAAGAAATGATTATTACAATTTATAACATTGACGCTGTAGCTAAAGACAGAGATAATGTTAGTTCACGTATTAAATAGCGTTGTCTGACTTAGACCTACTCTCTACCGGGGACATGAAGCAGCTATTGCATTTGCACCACAAGAAGTGATTATTACAATTTATATCAATGACGCTGTAGCTAAAGACCGGAAAACGTTAGTTCACGTAAGAAATGGCGTTGTCTGATTTAGACCTACTCTCTACCGGGGACATGAAGTAGCTACAGTATAACATTTGCACCACAAGAAATGATTATTACAATTTATAACATTGACGCTGTAGCTAAAGACAGAGATATTGATAATTCATGTAGGAAATTGCGATTTCTGACTTAGACCTACTCTCTACCGGGGACATGAAGCCTCAATAGTAATTGCACCACATGAAATGATTATTACAATTTAGATCAATGACGCTGTAGCTCAAGACAGAAAAAAAGTTAGTTCACGTAGGAAATGTCGTTGTCTGAATTATACCTACTCTCTACCGGGGACATAAAGCAGCTATTACATTTGCAACACAATTAATGATTAATACAATTTATAACAATGACGCTGTAACTAAAGGCAGAGATAATGTTAGTTCACGTAGGAAATGGCGTTGTCTGGCTTAGACCTACTCTCTAAAGGGGACATGAAGCAACTATAACATTTGTACCACAAGTAATGATTATTTCAAATTATAACAATGACGCTGTAGCTAAAACAGAGAAACTGTTAGTTCATGTAGGAAATGGCGTTTGTCTGACTAAGACGTATTCTCTACCGGGGACATGAAGCAGCTACAGCATAACATTTGCACCACGAGTAATGATTATTACAATTTATAACATTGACGCTGTAGCTAAAGACAGAGAAAAAGTTAGTTCACGTAGGAAATAGCGTTGTCTGACTTAGACCTACTCTGTAAAGGGGACATGAAGCAGATATAGTAATTGCACCACAAGAAACGATTATTACAATTTATAACAATGGCGCTATAGCTAAAGGCTGAGAAAATGTTAGTTTACGTAGGAAATGACGTTGTCTGACTTGGAGGTCCAAGGAGAGTAGGTGCTCTCTACCGGAAACATGAAGCAGCAGAAACATTTGCACCCCAAGTAATGATTATTACAATTTATAACAATGGCGCTGTATCTAATGCCAGAGATAATGTTAATTCAAGTAGGAAATGGCGTTGTCTGAATTATACCTATTCTCTACCGGGGACATAAAGTAGCTGTAACATTGCAACACAAGTAATGATTATTCCAATTTATAACAATGACGCTGTAGGTAATTAGTTCACGTAAGAAATTGCATTGTTTGACTTAGACCTACTCTCTGGCGGGGACGTGAAGCAGCTAAATTATTTGCACCACAAGTAATGATTATTACAATTTATAACATTGACACTGTAGCTAAAGACAAAGAAAAAGTTAGTTCATGTAGAAAATAGCGTTGTCTGACTAAGACGTACTCTCTACCGGGGACATGAAGCATCCACAGTATAACATATGCACCACAAGTATTATTTATTACAATTTATTACAATGACGCTGTAGCTAAAGACAGAGATATTAATAGTTCACGTAGGAAATTGCGATGTCTGACTTAGACCTACTCTCTACCGGTGTCATAAAAGAGCAATAGTAATTGCACCACAAGAAATGATTATTACAATTTATAACATTGACGCTGTAGCTAAAGACAGAGATAATGTTAGTTCACGTATTAAATAGCGTTGTCTGACTTAGACCTACTCTCTACCGGGGACATGAAGCAGCTATTGCATTTGCACCACAAGAAGTGATTATTACAATTTATATCAATGACGCTGTAGCTAAAGACCGGAAAACGTTAGTTCACGTAAGAAATGGCGTTGTCTGATTTAGACCTACTCTCTACCGGGGACATGAAGTAGCTACAGTATAACATTTGCACCACAAGAAATGATTATTACAATTTATAACATTGACGCTGTAGCTAAAGACAGAGATATTGATAATTCATGTAGGAAATTGCGATTTCTGACTTAGACCTACTCTCTACCGGGGACATGAAGCCTCAATAGTAATTGCACCACATGAAATGATTATTACAATTTATATCAATGACGCTGTAGCTCAAGACAGAAAAAAAGTTAGTTCACGTAGGAAATGTCGTTGTCTGAATTATACCTACTCTCTACCGGGGACATAAAGCAGCTATTACATTTGCAACACAATTAATGATTAATACAATTTATAACAATGACGCTGTAACTAAAGGCAGAGATAATGTTAGTTCACGTAGGAAATGGCGTTGTCTGGCTTAGACCTACTCTCTAAAGGGGACATGAAGCAACTATAACATTTGTACCACAAGTAATGATTATTTCAAATTATAACAATGACGCTGTAGCTAAAACAGAGAAACTGTTAGTTCATGTAGGAAATGGCGTTTGTCTGACTAAGACGTATTCTCTACCGGGGACATGAAGCAGCTACAGCATAACATTTGCACCACGAGTAATGATTATTACAATTTATAACATTGACGCTGTAGCTAAAGACAGAGAAAAAGTTAGTTCACGTAGGAAATAGCGTTGTCTGACTTAGACCTACTCTGTAAAGGGGACATGAAGCAGATATAGTAATTGCACCACAAGAAACGATTATTACAATTTATAACATTGAAGCTGTAGCTAAAGACAGAGAAAAAGTTAGGAAATGGCGTTGTCTGAATTATACCTACTCTCTACCGGGGACATAAAGCAGCTATTACATTTGCAACACAATTAATGATTAATACAATTTATAACAATGGCGCTGTAGCTAAAGACAGAGATAATGTTAGTTCACGTAGGAAATGGCGTTGTCTGGCTTAGACCTACTCTCTAAAGGGGACATGAAGCAACTATAACATTTGTACCACAAGTAATGATTATTTCAAATTATAACAATGACGCTGTAGCTAAAACAGAGAAACTGTTAGTTCATGTAGGAAATGGCGTTTGTCTGACTAAGACGTATTCTCTACCGGGGACATGAAGCAGCTACAGCATAACATTTGCACCACGAGTAATGATTATTACAATTTATAACATTGACGCTGTAGCTAAAGACAGAGAAAAAGTTAGTTCACGTAGGAAATAGCGTTGTCTGACTTAGACCTACTCTGTAAAGGGGACATGAAGCAACTATAACATTTGTACCACAAGTAATGATTATTTCAAATTATAACAATGACGCTGTAGCTAAAACAGAGAAACTGTTAGTTCATGTAGGAAATGGCGTTTGTCTGACTAAGACGTATTCTCTACCGGGGACATGAAGCAGCTACAGCATAACATTTGCACCACGAGTAATGATTATTACAATTTATAACATTGACGCTGTAGCTAAAGACAGAGAAAAAGTTAGTTCACGTAGGAAATAGCGTTGTCTGACTTAGACCTACTCTGTAAAGGGGACATGAAGCAGATATAGTAATTGCACCACAAGAAACGATTATTACAATTTATAACAATGGCGCTATAGCTAAAGGCTGAGAAAATGTTAGTTTACGTAGGAAATGACGTTGTCTGACTTGGAGGTCCAAGGAGAGTAGGTGCTCTCTACCGGAAACATGAAGCAGCAGAAACATTTGCACCCCAAGTAATGATTATTACAATTTATAACAATGGCGCTGTATCTAATGCCAGAGATAATGTTAATTCAAGTAGGAAATGGCGTTGTCTGAATTATACCTATTCTCTACCGGGGACATAAAGTAGCTGTAACATTGCAACACAAGTAATGATTATTCCAATTTATAACAATGACGCTGTAGGTAATTAGTTCACGTAAGAAATTGCATTGTTTGACTTAGACCTACTCTCTGGCGGGGACGTGAAGCAGCTAAATTATTTGCACCACAAGTAATGATTATTACAATTTATAACATTGACACTGTAGCTAAAGACAAAGAAAAAGTTAGTTCATGTAGAAAATAGCGTTGTCTGACTAAGACGTACTCTCTACCGGGGACATGAAGCATCCACAGTATAACATATGCACCACAAGTATTATTTATTACAATTTATTACAATGACGCTGTAGCTAAAGACAGAGATATTAATAGTTCACGTAGGAAATTGCGATGTCTGACTTAGACCTACTCTCTACCGGTGTCATAAAAGAGCAATAGTAATTGCACCACAAGAAATGATTATTACAATTTATAACATTGACGCTGTAGCTAAAGACAGAGATAATGTTAGTTCACGTATTAAATAGCGTTGTCTGACTTAGACCTACTCTCTACCGGGGACATGAAGCAGCTATTGCATTTGCACCACAAGAAGTGATTATTACAATTTATATCAATGACGCTGTAGCTAAAGACCGGAAAACGTTAGTTCACGTAAGAAATGGCGTTGTCTGATTTAGACCTACTCTCTACCGGGGACATGAAGTAGCTACAGTATAACATTTGCACCACAAGAAATGATTATTACAATTTATAACATTGACGCTGTAGCTAAAGACAGAGATATTGATAATTCATGTAGGAAATTGCGATTTCTGACTTAGACCTACTCTCTACCGGGGACATGAAGCCTCAATAGTAATTGCACCACATGAAATGATTATTACAATTTATATCAATGACGCTGTAGCTCAAGACAGAAAAAAAGTTAGTTCACGTAGGAAATGTCGTTGTCTGAATTATACCTACTCTCTACCGGGGACATAAAGCAGCTATTACATTTGCAACACAATTAATGATTAATACAATTTATAACAATGACGCTGTAACTAAAGGCAGAGATAATGTTAGTTCACGTAGGAAATGGCGTTGTCTGGCTTAGACCTACTCTCTAAAGGGGACATGAAGCAACTATAACATTTGTACCACAAGTAATGATTATTTCAAATTATAACAATGACGCTGTAGCTAAAACAGAGAAACTGTTAGTTCATGTAGGAAATGGCGTTTGTCTGACTAAGACGTATTCTCTACCGGGGACATGAAGCAGCTACAGCATAACATTTGCACCACGAGTAATGATTATTACAATTTATAACATTGACGCTGTAGCTAAAGACAGAGAAAAAGTTAGTTCACGTAGGAAATAGCGTTGTCTGACTTAGACCTACTCTGTAAAGGGGACATGAAGCAACTATAACATTTGTACCACAAGAAACGATTATTACAATTTATAACATTGAAGCTGTAGCTAAAGACAGAGAAAAAGTTAGGAAATGGCGTTGTCTGAATTATACCTACTCTCTACCGGGGACATAAAGCAGCTATTACATTTGCAACACAATTAATGATTAATACAATTTATAACAATGGCGCTGTAGCTAAAGACAGAGATAATGTTAGTTCACGTAGGATATGGCGTTGTCTAGCTTAGACCTACTCTCTGAAGGGGACACGAAGCAGCTATAACATTTGTACCATAAGTAATGAATATTTCAATTTATAACAATGACGCTATAGCTAAAGACAGAGAAAATGTTAGTCCACGTAGGAAATGGCGTAGTTTGACTTAGACCTACTCTCTACCGGGGAAATGATTCAGCTATTACATTTGCAACACAAGTCATGATTATTACAATTTATAACCATGGCGATGTAGCTAAAGACAGAGATAATGTTAGTTCACGTAGGAAATGGCGTTGTCTAGCTTAGACCTACTCTCTACTGGGGACATGAAGCAGCTATTACATTTGCACCACAAGGAAATGGCGTTGTCTGACTCTCTACCGGGGACATTAGGCGGTTCAAAAATTACATCAAAATATTTTTTATAATAATGACATGTAGCTAAAGGCAGATATAATGTTAGTTGACAAAGGCATTTTAGTTACCTGACAAACACCTACAATCTATCAGGGATATAAGGAGTTTCAAAAACTACACGAAAAGATTTTATTATTAGCGAACATAACAACAGTTGTGTAGCCAAAGACAGAGATAATGTTAGTTCACGTAGGCACTGTGTTTTCATACCTAGACTACTTAGATTCTATAGAGAACATTAGGTAAAGACAGAAGAAAATTATTTCATCGACGCTGTCGTTAACTAGTACCCGAATATAATAACCAGGCTGTTATAATGGTTATTTGACAAAGAATGATTATTGCCTAACATACCAATGAATATTCAAGAAAAAGACAGAGAAAGGTTCATTTTATACTGGCGCAGTCTCTTTACCTGATTTGATCTATATTCTACCGGTGACACAGGGCAGTATTAACGGACACATGACAAAGAATGATTATTGCCTAACATACCAATGAATATTCAAGAAAAAGACAGAGAAAGGTTCATTTTATACTGGCGCAGTCTCCTTACCTGATTTGATCTATATTCTACTGGTGACACAGGGCAGTATTAACGGACACATGACAAAGAATGATTATTGCCTAACATACCAATGAATATTCAAGAAAAAGACAGAGAAAGGTTCATTTTATACTGGCGCAGTCTCCTTACCTGATTTGATCTATATTCTACTGGTGACACAGGGCAGTATTAACGGACACATGACAAAGAATGATTATTGCCTAACATACCAATGAATATTCAAGAAAAAGACAGAGAAAGGTTCATTTTATACTGGCGCAGTCTCCTTACCTGATTTGATCTATATTCTACTGGTGACACAGGGCAGTATTAACGGACACATGACAAAGAATGATTATTGCCTAACATACCAATGAATATTCAAGAAAAAGACAGAGAAAGGTTCATTTTATACTGGCGCAGTCTCCTTACCTGATTTGATCTATATTCTACTGGTGACACAGGGCAGTATTAACGGACACATGACAAAGAATGATTATTGCCTAACATACCAATGAATATTCAAGAAAAAGACAGAGAAAGGTTCATTTTATACTGGCGCAGTCTCTTTACCTGATTTGATCTATATTCTACTGGTGACACAGGGCAGTATTAACGGACACATGACAAAGAATGATTATTGCCTAACATACCAATGAATATTCAAGAAAAAGACAGAGAAAGGTTCATTTTATACTGGCGCAGTCTCCTTACCTGATTTGATCTATTTTCTACCGATGACACAGGGCAGTATTAACGGACACATGACAAAGAATGATTATTGCCTAACATACCAATGAATATTCAAGAAAAAGACAGAGAAAGGTTCATTTTATACTGGCGCAGTCTCTTTACCTGATTTGATCTATATTCTACCGGTGACACAGGGCAGTATTAACGGACACATGACAAAGAATGATTATTGCCTAACATACCAATGAATATTCAAGAAAAAGACAGAGAAAGGTTCATTTTATACTGGCGCAGTCTCTTTACCTGATTTGATCTATATTCTACTGGTGACACAGGGCAGTATTAACGGACACATGACAAAGAATGATTATTGCCTAACATACCAATGAATATTCAAGAAAAAGACAGAGAAAGGTTCATTTTATACTGGCGCAGTCTCCTTACCTGATTTGATCTATATTCTACCGATGACACAGGGCAGTATTAACGGACACATGACAAAGAATGATTATTGCCTAACATACCAATGAATATTCAAGAAAAAGACAGAGAAAGGTTCATTTTATACTGGCGCAGTCTCCTTACCTGATTTGATCTATATTCTACCGATGACACAGGGCAGTATTAACGGACACATGACAAAGAATGATTATTGCCTAACATACCAATAAATATTCAAGAAAAAGACAGAGAAAGGTTCATTTTATACTGGCGCAGTCTCTTTACCTGATTTGATCTATATTCTACCGATGACACAGGGCAGTAACGGACACATGACAAGGTATGATTATTGCGAACATAATAATGAATTTTCAGCCTTAGGCAAAGAAAAGATAATTACACCCGGGCCCAGTCTCTTTATCCGGCAATATCTATTTTCTGACGTTGACATGATCAGTATTAACGACTACAAAGTATGATTACTGCAGAAAGTAATAAGGGCTTTTCAGTCATAGCCTCAAAAAATGATTATTTCAAGTGGGCACCTTCGTCCTCTGACTTAGTACTATTCTATTCCAGGGACATAAGGCAGTTTCAACGGTTACATAACAAGGTATAGATATTGCCGAATATAAAAATGGCATTTATGTCATAGCTTGAGAAACGTTCATTTCAAGAGGGCACCTTCGCCCCCTGACTTAGTACTATTCTATTCCAGGGACATAAGGCAGTTTCAACGGTTACATAACAAGGTATAGATATTGCCGAATATAAAAATGGCATTTATGTCATAGCTTGAGAAACGTTCATTTCAAGAGGGCACCTTCGTCCCCTGACTTAGTACTATTCTATTCCAGGGACATAAGGCAGTTTCAATTGTTACATAACAAGATATGAATATTGCCGAACATAACAATGACTTTTCAGCCAAAGGCTGAGGAACGTTTATACCAGGTGGACACAGTCTTTACCTGGACTAGATCTGATTTACACCATTGACATAAGGCAGCTTCAATGGTTACATGACAAGGCATGAATATTGTCGAATATAACAATGACTTTTCAGCCAAAGGCTGAGGAACGTTTATACCAGGTGGACACAGTCTTTACTTGGACTAGATCTGATTTACACCATTGACATAATGCAGCTTCAATGGTTACATGACAAGGCATGAATATTGTCGAACATAACAATGGCTTTGCATCAAAATTATTAGGGAGTTACAGTTCACCTGGTAGGCCTTCCGTACCGGGTACTGAGGCATTGTCTACCAGTTATAACAAAGCGTAAGTTATGAATATTATCAAACTTTTTGATAACGGACTGGGAAGAAATAGAAACGGCTACATAAGGAGGTCGTATTACGGTGTTTGAATATAACCGGGCATGATATTCACGTCATCATGGGGGAGGAGATAATGATTGTTCACATGAGAAGGTTCGTTACCAAAGTATGTCTACAATTATGGAGAAACATATTGAAGTCTGTATCAATTATATTACTGTGCGAAGCCAACAAAGATCTTTGAGTTACGTTGAAGTAACACCAAACCCGTTTACAACTGTATTAGCATTTTTAGTAACGGGTTAGAGCAGCTTTTAGCGATGGTAACTAGTGACCAAACTTTATCTGCACGTGGTGCTAGATCGGCAGATTCTCCTTCCAACATCCGCTCGTTGAGTGGTTCATAGCGTGTTTTAAAACGTCAGTGATATAATGATAAAATTAATGGCGATCCTGCATTTCAAGCCAACAACAACCATACCCTGGTGACATCTGCTTTCCCTAGTTGGACCACTAAGTAGAATTTTGCCTTTCAGGTAGCATCTCCGTAAAGTTATAATATTTAGGAAATATAAAGAATTATAGTATTATAAATTAGGTTTCATCAGATGAAGATTTTCTATAAATGCTCTGCAATACCTTATTCTAATGTTCTGTAAGCAAATAAATATATACTTTTTAAAATTACGATTTTATTTACGAATTATCGAAAATAATAATAAAATAATATTTTTTGCTATCCGGCGCCATTGTTTTTTTTTTTTTTTATAAACGCTTAAAGAGTGAGTTTACTTTCTAAAGATGGTTGATTTTCAAGTTTCATAAAAATTACAATTGAGAGACTTTAAAAAAATTGTTTTTTTGCCTCGGAGATGGTTACTTTGTAACAGACTTATACATAAGGTAAAATATTATTGTTCAAAGCAGCTGGTTCATTTTATCTATTGTAAAGAGAAGAAACACCTAATTGAAACATAGCATTATTACGAATAAATACTAAATTTGTATATAGAGGTAGATAAATTGTTTGATATTTAATTTCCGGCCTGTAGTTAGACGACGCAGATGTCAAGTTACGTATGCTCTATAACGAAATAAAAAAAAAAAATGTATAATTGATGTAAAACATTTTACGAAATTATTCCACAATAACTTTAAAAATTGTTTTGAAATTAAATATAG